>JABASD010001497.1:0-39301 GCA_019776165.1 Pogonognathellus flavescens
ACTCTCAATCTCAAAGTCAGTTTAATTGCAATTTGAGAAGCTGTGGATGTTCAAAAATGTACCAACCATTTTGTGGAACTGATGGGAGAACTTATGACAACAAATGTCTTCTCAAGTGTGCCCAACAACGCTGTGGCAGATGTAAGTAAAATATTCTATTACAAATAAAATGTAGACGGAAAATTTATTTTGTTATACATCAGCCTCTCTTCGAAAAGAGTTACTTTCAACTATATTAGTTAGTAGTTACCAAACGTTAATTCATTTTTAAATTATTTTCTCTTCCTCATAATCAATCATGTTTCTATACTTTCAGATCTGAAAGTAAATTTTGAAGGGGTATGCCCAAAAAAATACCAAACAGACAGGAATGGGAATTAAAGAACTTGAACTTAAACGAAATCGGATGAATTAAGGTCACGGAACGTCATAAAACATCGTCTGTATATATTTAGTGCTCTACTAAGTTCTCACAATGATCATAATAATTAACCACAATTACTTACATAAAAAAGTTAAAATTAATCACAATAATTTTTTCACTGTACCAATTATATTTAAGTGAAATGGGATCTATTTACTATATTTTGTACCCTTCTAATTTTCGTTTATTTAAATTACTACTTTCCTGTTTTAAACTATATTGACTTGTTTTTCACACCATTAATATTTTGTAGTTTTTCCTGCCACAACTCCAGTTGTCACTTTACCTTACTCCAAGGTTAACTTTTATAATGCCTATAATATGCTATAAATAAAAGTCCAGTGGTACACACTTCTCAAGCAACATAATTATAATTGTTATTACAAATGCAAAATACTTGCAATTTTTTTTAAAGCGTGCGTCCATAATTTATGATGATAGACGGATATAAAACAGGTCTAGTATACTCCGTAACTATACCCCGAATTTAAAAATGCATTTAAAAAATGTTTCTCTGCAATTCTTCGCAAATCCCACAAAGGCAAGTGCCTCTAACATATAAGTACCTACCTAGTGACTGTAATAAATTATCTAAACCTACACAGTGGCTATTCTTTACATGTAGTTGTGTTATAAGTACATACATGTATGACTATTATAATGGATAATAATGGATGTAGCAAAGAAACTGAAATTAATTAGACTGTGCACAAAGTACCTGGTGAGAATTAACTTCACCTTGAATCTTCACAAAGGATAATGCTCTCATTATCATCCCGTGAGTGTATAGCTTTCATTATTCGCCCTCTTTTAGCCTTTGCTTGTATAATTGCACTTTGCACCATTCCCACTTCTCCCATGCGACATTATATCACAAGCTGTAGATAAATGCATACTACAATCGCTTTCTTCTGTGGTACTCTGTTTGCAAAAAACTAATTGCAAGTTGAACATAAAATAAGTAATTCTTTGAATTGAAGGAGTTTTACAACAGAGACACGTATTATTATTTTTAGCATTGAGTCTCTTACAGTTTTATTGTCAAAAATCGTTTCGTAATGAAAAAGTAGGTCATAGGAGAGTTAAACTAGACACATGGGCATTCTGTACAGGTACATATACCTTGTACGTATTATAAAGTTAATTGTATTAAATTGCAAACACACACACACACACATTAAAGCTAATTACTTAAACTCGTGTACATACATTCACATTTACATTCTATGTGATCAATTTCTATACACCTTACTCTTAGAACGGTTTAAAATAAAATGCCTGTATACAGATACAAAGAAATTAGACACTAAGTACAAAAACTATTACAAGATCCATTTTATAAGTAGTGGGACACATAAAAGTGTGTAAAACATGCTAAACCGATTGACAAAAATGTTGGTGGTGACACTGACAATGTAAAAAACTTTTTAAATGAATCGACTCGTGAATTCTTTCATTGCAGCTGTAAAATCAATGTAGAGTAATCCTCGTTGAGGTCCCAGTCCATGATATTTGTATTCATCTTCTGTGTAAAAGTCGGATGTGACGGAATTATCTCTTTCTAGTTGAAAATGAGGATGGGAAACTTTTTCATTCGGTTGCTGCCCTCGTGCCCAGATGACTAGCATTTCCCCTTGCAGAGAATGATCTGGTCCGTCTGAAGAACGAACTTTGCGACGAAATACGAGAGTGGTAATTCCATTTGTTTCCCAACCAGTAGCTCCGCTTAAGTCATCTCGACCTCCCCAAGTCGCATCTACCTGGGGAGTGTGACGACCCCGTGCATAGGCATCCCGGATTCTCGAATATTTACCACGAGCAGCTCCCATTATTATGTCGGTACAGTCCATTGGAGTAAACGGATCTTTTGCGGCCCACTAAATAAACCAGAATTTTTTTTACTGACTACTCTTCCCGTGAATTCATTTTATGACTATGACACAGAGTAGGATATAATCATATTTCATTTTAAACAAAAACCAGATCTACTGCATAAAATAGTTAAATAACGGAAGTAATTTAAAACGCTAAAAACATTGAATGGACCTACGATTTTTGAAAACTTTATTTATCAATTATTATATCACAAACTTGGGCTGTCAGAATCTATTGGACCTTTAAAATTATTTAATTGCTTAAAAAAAGAATTACTTCAACGGAACGGAAGTAATTCTTCTTCGTATTAGGAATATACAATATCATATAGCCATAATATTTTTTCAAGCTCTAATTTCATTAAAGACCAAGAAATTAAAAATAGATTCATTAAAGTTCACTTCGAAATTGCTTAAATATTACTTCAAAAATAAAACTCTAAAAATTATTTATTATATAAGTCTGTAAAAGGGCGTACCCAGGATTCTCTAATGGGGGAGGCACAAAGGCACAAAAAACTGAGAACATATATATTGGTGGATTCGGCTGCCATTGCCCTTTTTCGGGATTTTGGGTTAGGTGTACATGCCTGGTGCCTCTAGTGCATGTATGGTGGGTACGCCCTTGAGTCTGTACAATTTTTGTACGCGCACTACTATGGTGTGCGCCGCGCACCATTATATTTACTGAAATAATTGAAGTGCAATTACCTCTGAAGGTTCTCTTTGAGGAGCTTCCGGTTGTAATTGCTCTGGTTCCTCTTCAAACTGCTGAGATTGTATTTGCTGAACAGACGGTGGTGATTCTCTAATTTCTGATACTGTGGGTAAACTTGGTTTAGGTTGAGATTCTTCTAGAAGTGTGACCACTGGAGAGGTAGTTGGCTTTTGCGGATTTCGTCGGACAGTTTCAATCGTCTCATAATTCACATTGTCCGGTTTTCTCACTTCTTCTGTTTTTAGATATTCGTAAAATTGGTCTTGTTGCGGTTGGTTGGGTTGATGTTGATTATGAGAATTACCAACACTGCGGCTTTGACTGACGCTTTGAGAATGTGTCACTGTGGTAGAAGTAGAAGCAATTCGAACTCGACCATTTTGATTTTCATTGTCATGATTGTAATTTTCGTTGTTCAGATCATCTTTGCTTTTGTAATGGTCGGAAGTATCCACAGCTTTTGTAATTGTACTAAAAGTGCAAAAAATTATCATTAAAAATTGCAATTGTCAATTAGAGAAGACATGCTGTTTGCAAAAATTGGTTACAATGTAGCAGATCGTTTGTTTTTGTGTGTTGCTGCAGAAGGAACGTCATTAATGTCCAAAGCGTCACTTATGAAAGGCCAACTCTTGCAAATAGGCCCCAATTGCACAGGGCGCCAACCTACACCCCCGTAGGATGTTCCATTGATTCTCAAAACAAATTCTATCTCATCGTCACTTTCCCGTGTACCAACAATACCCTGCACAGTTAAAATATCATGGGTTATTCATGTAAAATTAAGCTGTATAAGTATTTTTGTACGTATATTTTTTTCTCCTAGTAGTTACCTTAAAGTACATGGTGATACGTTCTTCTAAAGGAACTTTGATGTGTTTAGTGAGATCAATCTTTTGATCTCTGGGCATTGAAAACGGATTTGTCCTGCTGCATCTCTCACCGAAGTTGTCTGAAGAACAAAAACATTGTTTTCTAGGAAGCGCAGAACCTCCGAGGTAAATGCATTTTCCGTTTGAATTACAGTCGCTATCTTTCTCACACTCATCTGCATATTGGCAACGGTCTCCCCAAAATCCTACACAATGTTGAAAATATTTCAATTGAAAACAAAGAAAAATCATAAAGGAACGCAATAAGTTTCAAAATAGTATAATGATATTTCAAAAACCTCTGTAGCAAATGCAAGATTTTCCACTTTGGTATCCGCGACTACTGCAAGTTTCGACATATCTGTCTTTGTTGACGATGTCCACATCTGAACAAGAGAGAAAGAAAAAATTCGGTGCAAATTCTGGAACTTGACGTAAAAGTCGAATGGTGCAATCCTCACATGTCAAATTCGACGGTAAATCCACCAAATGCCACTGAGCTCTGTTTTAAATCATTGCAAATTTTTATTTCACACAATTATAAGCAAAACGATGATGTTGGGGTGTTCGAAACTATGAAGCCTACATGGCATCTTCTATAACAATTGAATGACTCACGTGGTTTTTGCTTGGTGATAATCACTCTCATTTGTGGGCGTCAAATCCATGACTTTGTTATCTTGACTATCCAGAAGCTCTATGCGGTAGCCTCCCTGTAAAAAATAAAAATCACATTTTATGCAAATAAAGTAACTTTTTTCAATTTTTTGCGTAACCATATTTATCGTGACTTCGCATATGACAAGAACGGAAGTGAAGAACACGTTTTCACCAACGATAACTGCCACAAAGTTGTGCTGTCGCCAAGTTAATGCGACTTTTTTCCTTATAGCACTTTTATAATATTTTTCTGGTATGATGCAGTTAAGCGTACATGCATATCACATTAAGAGTTACATTTACATTCCATATTATATGTAAATCATTCATACCTGATGAGCATAGCCAAGATGCCAAGTTGCATTGAAGGTTTTCCCTGCTTCCAAACTTGTGCGAACATTTCCTGACAAAACAAATCTTTCATAAAAACACTGCCATAAATTTAATTTTAAATCTGAAAAGCTGTTGCAAATCAACACTTCATTTTGCTAACATAATATTTGCAAAAGTTAATCAGGTGAATTTTTCTGAAAAAACTGTTGCAAATTAACATTTCATTTTTCTACAAATTTGCAAAAGTTAATACGGTAAAAAATTGTACTGTATTGCAAGGGTGTATATCTACATGTCGGCTCAGGGGGCTTGAGCCCCCACCCCCCAGATTCCGAAAAAACGGGTTATGTGGCAAATTGGCGGCCTTCGACCGCAAATTTTGCTATTTTTTGCCTCTGAGCCCCCCAGACGAATCGAGCCCCCATTAGAAATTTCTAGTTACGCCCTTGTTGTATTGTATATGTATGTATGATTTAAAAATGCGGAAGAAACTAAAAATATTTGCACATACCTTTCGGCATTCCACACGGAGCCTTTGTCCAGAAATTATTGAGGAAGTCTAAATTATAGGGCCTGGCAGGTGGAAAGGTCATAGAGACATGGGCCTGGGTCACTCCAACGAAAAAAGAAACGGACACGATCCCCACAGCCATAAGACAAGTTGACAACCATTGCGAATTCCAATTAGCAGATGGATTTGGCATTCTTTTCTTCTTAATTACCCAGTCCAATTTCTTGTCGTGTCTGGGAATACAATAAAAGATTTTTCACCACAATTTCACAAAAGCTCTAATAACCATATAACTACCTCTCCTCCAACAAATCCCATTAACCAAAGGAATATTCCTACTCTTACAATAATAATTTCATCGTGAAGAAGTATAATTATAAGAAATGTGAACTGAAAGAAGTTTTATGACTAAGAAAACGAAAGAATTACGAATTACAGTGAAGAAGACCCAAAGCGAAGACAAAGAGAGAGAGAGAGGAGAGGTTGGTGGACGTCGCTCTGTCTGGTCTGGTCACTACTCAAGAAGAATGCTTAGACCCACACAGGCCAAGAAAGAACCACCAGCTATGAATAAAAATAAAATTATACACGTAAGAATTTTTTACCTTTGTTTGTGTATCTGAAGTTGTTGTTTCTTTTCTTTCTGTGCCATCACTACTGAAATTCCTGTTAGCAAATCAGAGTTCTCTCACTTACAACAAATTTTCATTCATATAAGTTTATTATCATCATCACATCATTTCGCATTGTGTACATAGAAAGACAATACACAATGTAATGTGAACAACGAAGCACATGTCCCACTCACTTTTACAATTTTACACTCTCCTCTTTTATTATTATTATGTCTTGTACTATATTAGTACACCTGTTCTCCTCACCTGTATTACGTTGTACCTTTGCAGCTTGTGGGTGTCTGATGAAGAAGAATATTATTAAAAAATGCATTGCAAATTGCTATCTTAACTGCTAAACATTATCAGAGCAGCTGAGGATTAGCACAACACATTTTAATGAGCTTTTTACTCGCCTTATGTAGTAGGTGTTTATAATATGCCACTACTACATGAGAAGAATTAGAAGGGAACATGGAAAATAAATGTAGTAAGGATTCTCTGTGTACATTTTCAGATAGAGTACAAGTATATTTACAACAATTATGTTCTGTGTAGGTTGTTCATGCTAATTCATTCATTATGATGAGGGCAAATTAGTCTCAAGAAGTTGAATGTGCCTTTATGCATGTACATTACAATTCTCTTCAACAACAATTCTAATTGTAAGTACGAAGTACGACTGTAAAAACCATGTGTATAGTATAGGTAATAGAATATTATAAAATTCTCAGATAGCACAAGAGATAGAGATTGTCATGTTTAAAACGTGTGTTGCAAAATCAAGATAGTATAAGTCCTGTCACGTAATAACTAATAAAACTAAGTGTTTACATGCACTGAAAAAATACAAGTAAATAGAATGACAACATTATTTACATAATGTGCATTCAGACAAGAACGTATCCAACATTCACAAATGGGGAGGACTAGAAATGTTTTTAAGGGATCCATATAAATAGAAAAAAATTAAGCTAATTTATTTTTGTCCACATTTTTCCGGAATCTATAGGGCTTAAGCCCTGTGGCCTTCTCGTAGATACGCCATTGTATGTACAATCTTTTGATTTAAGTAAAAAATGAGCAAATTCATTTTTGTGCACATTTTTCAGGAATCTATGGGGCTTAAGCCCTGTGGGTTTTTTCCTAGATACGCCATTGTATGTACAATCCTTTGATTTAATTAAAAAATGAGCAAATTCACTTTTGCCCATTTTTTTCAGGAATCTAAAGCATATGGGGCTTAAACCCGGCGATGAAATACGTAGATAAGATACGCCATTGCATGTACAGATGTTTGATTTAAGTAAAGAATAATAAAGAAAATCCAAAACAATCATTTTTCTAAGGTACTCTTGTCAATAAACCAAAACTTTAAAAAGAAGACTTTTAACATAAAATTCTGCAAAGGTATTTGCGATAATTTATTAGAACATTTAATTTCTCCTAAAAAAGGAATTTTTTAGGGATGCGTGGTACGTTTAAGTGAGAGATTTTTTATTTATTAATATTACAGTTGAAAAATACTATCAATTTTAGTATTATTGGTGTAGATAAGGCTGAAGATTATTTTGCTTGTTGAAGAAAACTACCTTTTTGTATTTTGGTTCGTTTTGTTTGCTTTTGCTTGACCTTATTCTAAAAACAATTGTGTTTATTAGAGTCGTGTGTTGCATGTTGCATTTACAAATAGGCGAAAATAAGTAATACACTTTTAGAAGTGCGGTTGCACACAATATACATATAGGAGAAGGTAATAATGCATAAAACTGTGTACAAACATTTGACTAATGCATATATTATGTGTTAGTATACTAGAGTATAGGTACTTTAAAGGAAAATGTGCACATTATTTTAAATAAACATACCTTGTTCTTATTCCTCCTCATATAGACCTATGAGAGTTTTCATATCTACTACTTGACGTTGATTTGACATTTTGTGGACGAACATATAATGTTAATTTATGCAACTAGACTACGTGTCTAGTTGGAGCTGTGTTGATATTTCACATTGGGATTAGCCTTTAATGCAATTGCATATATACTAGTGCCCAATAATGTGTACACAGAAAATTTCCAATGTAGGAAAAACTTTGCATTTTGTCTGCATATTGCAATTCAAATTGCAAAAACGATATCAGATTATTATTAATCATTTTTTGCTGCATTATAAATAAATATATGGAGGTAATGGAAAGACAATGTAGCTAATGCATTTATTTGTAACGAAATTTCACATTAAATCAGTTTAAAATTACAATTTCCTCTATTAGGTAAATGAATTTGTTGTCGAGGTAAGAAAAGATTTCTTCAGAATTGTAAGACTATCAATCAACAATGTCATTCTTATAGCCAAAGCTGTGTATGTAGGTACATTATTAATTAATGCGTATTATTATAATTATGTGACTTAGGCATACTATTATAAAACATGTGCATGGTAATTACTGTGATGGTGTTGTACGCGATTGCAATTACAGGCAAAAGTTTACCTAACTTTCTTTCCGTTTGATGCCTCGAAGGTTGTTTTAAAGCGGTATCTTTATTGTTATCAACTTTTGCTTGTGTGATGCGCTAGAAAATCCCTAGATTAATTGTATAAAGGTGTAATGCTATTCTCTAGCATTTAATTGCAATGCCCTTTCTTAACAAGCGTTTCTAATTGGTATATACAGCTACTAACCTACAGACAGTCACACGATCAACCGCAGATATATAAATACAAGCACAATACATGAATAATCCTTTTGTGGCTAAAGCACCTCACACTGCTGCACGCTTTTAGATAAATTCAATTAAGTACATTTACTCAAACTCATTTAGATACGCTTGAGAATGAAAAGAAATGAAAATTAGTAATAATAAACACAATGCAGCTATATACCGATTTGTCTACAAAGGTTTCGCTTCTTTTGGAATATTATTATCTTTGTAGCTAAAAGTACTACTTAGAAAAAATAAAAAATTACTGTCATATTCAAAAATTCATTCTGAATATGACTTCCAGATTTTGATTGCGAAAAAATATACAAAACGGGAAAAATATTGAGAGTACTAAGAAAAGTTTCGCAGTTATTATATTTATCCATCTGTAATAGGAATTGTTTAAGATTGGAATTAAATTAATTACGTTGATAAATACAAGGACGTATCTATGTATGGGCTCACCGAGCTTGAGCCGCCCCCCCCCCAGATTTTGGAAAAAGGGCTTTTTTAAAATTTGCGGGCTTAAGCAGCAAGACTGTCATTTATTAATCTCCGAGCCCACACCCGCCAGACGACTCGAGCCCCCTCCAGCTTAAAGATTTCTAGATACGCTCGTGGATAAAACTACATGGGTGTTTTCAAGGAAGGGGTCTTAAGTCCGGTGAGCACTTATGTAGATACGCCCTTTATAATGAGCTTAATGGGTAAGTAGGCATGTATATTATAGTTAATTAATAGCTAGTTTTTTTATTTTCAGCACAGTAAATAATGCTCACGTAAATAAAAATTTAGTAAATCATAATTTGTGTTTAGTTAAAAATTATTAGGATTACTTCATTTTATCCTATATTAATCCTGTAAAATAAATATAATATTTTGAAACCTCTACCGTGAGGGCATAGTCAAAACAAGCTGAATTAAATTTGCATATAATGCATAGAGTGCAATTGAAGCCAGTAGGGCCTTGTTAGTAGTTATTATTTGAGTCACCTATTACAAAGATTGCGATTAAACTCGCCTAATCTTTGTTGTGAATAATTAAATAAGTGAACAATTAGCTGTTAATCATACATATAATACCATGATAAGATTAGACTAACAGTTTTATTAAAGAAATGTGAGGTACAAAATACCTATAGGATGTACACGTCATAATTATTAGAGTTTATTTATTTATTATTGGGGTCTGTTGACTTAGAATTGGAGGAGTTGTATATTTATTTATAGCCTGCAATGAATAATAATCTTCAATTCACAGTTTAATTTTTAAAACATTGTATTTTAACTGTATTTCCGAATATTGTATTGAATTGACTTAATTGAGAAGGTATACATTGATGAACCGTGCTACAACTATATCTATAGTAGAATCTCAATATAAAGTGAAGAAAATTAGAAAATGTCTTAGATTCTTGATAGGTACGTAAAGAAAGAAATGAACACAGACAGAATGTTTAACTCAGTTTGACTTTATGATTAGCAGTTAGCAGAGAGTAAATAATCTGCTCTGCTAATTATTTACAGCATGAACTTCAAGGTCGTTAGTACACGTTGCTTTTGTTGTTATAATAGTTACCGTTACAGCAAACATTCGTTAGCTTCCAAGAGATTGATCAAAACCACCAAAGGCAATTTATAAATAGCTGTCTAGTGTCTAGTCTAATAATTATATACACAACTGAAAGAGATAACAATTAGTTGTTGCATGGCTTGGTTCAATTGATCTTTCACAATAATTTGTATTTCTGTTTACATTACAAGAGAGCTGTGCTACATACAACCGTGTTGCTCCCAATTTAAACATGAATGCATAAAGGAAATAAGAGACAGACATATTTAATAAACCTATTAATTTCGAGATCATTTTTCACATTCTGTGCTTTATTTTAATACTTTTTACAATTCCAGTAATCTGCAAAAATAGTTTTCTTTTCCTTTTTAAGTACTATATTGCCCAGAATTGGTTCAAAAACTATGTACATACATACATCTATAAAACAAATCATTTATAGGCAATATAGGTATATAATTATTTATGTACTGTGTATAATAATTTCCTTGCAAGATGTATAGAATGACGAGTATCATGAAAATCATGATGATTGATTTTCTAAGTATAATTATGTTATTTTTTTAAATTGTATTAATGTTGGTTGCTGTATTTATATAAAGACTAGGAAATAATAATGCGCTCATCTTTTGTGTCTTTGTTAAGAAGAATGATTTTTATAAACATAATAGAGCTCATTATGACTGCATGTGCATAAAAACAAAAGTGAAACAACTAAAAGAAATCGCACATCTCTGAGAGTCAGTTAGTTAGAATAGAATTATTTAAGAGAGTGCCCTATTACAAACAAAAAGTGAATTGCTTGCATTGCATTTTGCATATTTATATTTCCTTTGTCCAAGTCATTGCACGTTGAAGTAATTTTTTATTCTTTTCTAATTGCTCATTCATGCTCACATACAGTTAGCACAACTGTCGTGGAGTAGTTTTTATTTACTTTCGTCCCGAATAGTGGAGGCCAGGGTTGAAATTCTTGGTAAAATCTTTGTGCAATGTTTACTTTTATTTATGAGTCCTCAGAAATTGTCATTTCGTAATATTATTCAGTACTAATCACAAGAAGTTATAACCATTTAGTAAACAAATTATAATTATTATCACAGTTATAACAAAACTTATATAAGAAAATAATATGTATAGGTTGCTCATGCAATAATTACTAAAAGCTTTTTATATTAAATACTAAAAACATTTCTGACAAACTCTCACAATTTTATATTATCGAAATTAAATAATATTCCATTTAAAATGACTCATTCAATATTTCTCCTTTTACAACCATTCACAGTCATTAAAGTCATTAATGATCTACGTGACCAAAATTTTCATAAGTACACGAATAGTTTATGCGCAAGGAATTTTTATTAATCAAATGAAGTAAATCCATTATTTATTTATATTTTATTTTATAATATATTACAAATGCAGTATAATATTCTAACCTAAAAAGTATGGTAAACAAATTGAATAAGAATACTGCTAATTTTCTGTATCCAATTTTCAATACAAAATATCAAATCCAACATTTAAAGAAAGAATTAGACACTTTAAGATCGATGATTTATTATTATGACTTTATGAATTTCGTTTATTAAATTTGTGCATTTTGCACATCAACTTTCCCAAAAATATTTGTTTTAAGCTTCAGTGCTTGGATATTAATGCAATTTTTAAAACCCTGCCGTGGACTATATGCATGATGCATCATAATCAGGTAAGACTAAGACTTGGATGCAGCTGTTGAAATTATTATGTATATAGTAGATTGCATATCGTACAAATATCTACATTAGTATAATACGCCCAATAAATTAATTTCTAAAATGCAATATGCATTTATTTATGTACATAGAGAGAAAAATAAGATTAGATTTAGTTTACGTAATTTACTTTCTTGACGTGCGTGCATCTGAATGAAAGATTGGGTTATGCGAACAGTAGATAGAGCAATAGGTGTAAAAAGCGTTCTGCATAATATACTTTGAATTAATACAAGACTTGAACACAAAGACTTTATTGTTACTACACACAGACTCATTTTTATTAAAAAGTATATCCTAGCTTCATATAATCTTCCTGCCTTTACAAATACATATAGTACATAATTAATACTTGCCTTCTATAACAAGTAGCATGAATTTACATCCATATTGCACATTATTTTGTCGTGTCAAACTTGTGTTCTTTTATGAGCACTACAAGGCAAGGGTAGTTTTAATTTATAGTACTCTTATTTTTTACACACAAAATTACATTACACTTTGCCAAACTTGTGTTCAACTTTAATAATTAATATTGTGTATACTTCAGTAAACATTTCAACAGGATTTTACAATAATAAGTAATGCTTAAATTTATATTGATACTTATTTAAATATAGTGCATCTCTAGATCTAAAACCCAAATAAATTTATGTAGTATATATACTATATACATTTTATCAGTTCATAATTTAATAATAGATAATAATAATATATACATTTAATAATATATAATGCATTTTATCATATATACTGCTTCTTATCATATCATATCATATATACAATTTTTCTGCTTATTTTCCCACAATAAGAACATTATTGTAAAATACAAATTAATGAGCAATTAAATAATGAAATAATAATATATTTTCAACCACATTATATTAATAAGGATAAAATAATGTAAAGGGCCTAATGATATGAAACGAAGATTGATGTAAAAAATCAAGGTTGAGTCTCCGATGTCGAGTCCGTGTCGGTAGGAGCATCGTCAAAAACATTTTGTTCAATGTAAGCTTCAATGTGCCACACTCTGGGTCCTGTTAATAAATTACAAATAAATTATAAATAACTGCAACGAGATAGAATTCTTAGGTCACATTCTGGGAAAATGCCATCATGGATATTTGCTTAGAAACACTCGTCATATATAAGGTCAATAATTGTCGATGCATTTAGGAGAACAAAGGAATACTCTCTGTGTGAGTTTATCAAAAAATGGATCAAATAGAAGAATCGAGATTATTGCCATTAAGGGTTCTAAAGGTTATGTCATAGATCCTACTATTTTGTTACAGACGGGATTAGATCAATGGAAGCAGACAAAAGTAAACAATTGATTTATGAAGACTGTGGTGATTTTTTGAATCAAAAGTTTAATATCAAAGAGATCGAAGTAATTGCAAGGGGAACCATTCCTACATTTTCCAACAAATTCCGAAAACGATTTAGCTTCTCAAAGATTTAATATCAACAATTGTCATGAATGTTTTTACAGTCATTAATATAATTTTATTCCAATTAATTCCCCCACTATGTTTAATTATTTAATTAATTTTAAACCTTAAATGAATTGTTTGCATCATTTGTAATGTGCCGTATTGCCGGCATTAAAAGCCGGGGCTTCTGTCAAATCCATATTTTGGGGAGGCTTCTATTAAAGAGAGGCTAGTAATAGAGGGAGGCTTTTATTTATGAGTCTGGTAAAATTACTATGAAAAATGTAGCATTATTTGCACTATTTCTATATAAAACGTCAAAAAACTCTAAATATTTTGGTTTTCTATGAAAATGTTGACTTTAAATGTCAAAGCTTTGTGAAATACATGTTCACCATTTCCATCCCATGCAGAATTTACTTTCTACTGCAACGTTTCTGATATTAAGATGACTCGACCCCACCCCCTATTACAAAATCCTAGATACGCCGCTGCTAAATATAACAATACGTGTAATATTGACCCATAGATTTACCAAGGCTCCCTTGCTATAGCCGCAAAACCAACCAGTCCTAGCTCTATGTATTGACCGCAGATACAAAAAATGAAATTAACAAATCACCTGAGGGTTTTTTGTCTGGTATAACATTATTTTCTTTGTAATCATCTTTGTCCCATTGCTCAAACTTTTTTCTCATTTCTTCTACATCATCGTCTATATTTTTCTTGAATAATTTTCCAGGGATATCAGGTCTATATTATGGTCAATAAACAAACCAACACTCCGTCATATGTCATTTTACATATACGAATAAAATATAATTTCAAATATTGAATTTACAGTTACGTATTTACCTATGGGTATTTTCTTCAGTTGCCTGACTGCTGTTGTAAGTGGAGTAAACTCTTTTTCTCAATGTAGGGTTTTGTTCATGAGGAACAGTCGGTGAACGAAAAACTTGATGATATTTTCCGAAATAAACTTTAGAAGGTGGTCTGTAACGTAATATTAATTATTATTATCAGTTCTTTATTAAAAAAGAATTATTTCATTCATTCATACACTTTATTTAGCATTTTATTTGTCTACTATATATAGATTACATATCAGTATTAGAAAATTAGATGTTATTTTGTCTCTTGACATGAAAATAAATTTGTATGCCAAACTCACACCTTCATAAAAGTCATCAATTATGAAGGAATGTTAATCTTGAATCAAGCATGGATCTATTTATATATAGATTTACTTCCTACATGTCTTGGCGTGTATTAAAATAGGAATGCGTCATTACCCCCGTGTGGACAGATGCTCACTATTCCGTTTCAACTGCCTACGTGTCGCATTTCTCTCTCCCACTGCATTTTCATCGTTAAGTCCACCGCTCCGAATATTTTGTCGTTGCCCTGCTGGAATTCTAGCTCGGTTTGCACATAAAATTGCCTTTTTCTCCATGTTTGTACAAATTTCGCGAAAATTTTAATGAACCTATAGTCCAGAAACACTAAAAACGCATAAAATTCGGCACAGAAAATGTTTTTCAATATATTTTACACCAAGAAGTAAAATCACTTTTGGTAATTTGCAGTTGGCAGTTTTTTGTGAATTATTTTATTTTAATTTCCAATCAACAATGATTGTGGGAAAATTATTTCACTGTACAACAATTAACTGTGTTGAAATATTCTGTAGGTGGTATATGTTTAATGTTTGTTATGTATGTAATATTTTATTCTGTTTGCACGAAAAGACAATAATTTTAATATTATGCATCAAAGTGCAATTAGATCTATAATCTTTGCAAAAGTTCTAGGGAACACTGGGAGAAAATATCACCCGTAAAGTAAACAGATCACATTTAGCATTGTATTATACATGGATGTATGTAAACACATATAATTCTGAACTTATTACTCTACTTAAGTTACTTTCTGTTATTCCGATCCGCAAAACTGGATTGCTGCTGCGTAGTAAGTCATTGTCCAAGTAGGTGGTTTATTTTTAGCTGAATTTGAGCTGCATGATTTTTGCATTCAATATATACAACTACCACCACACATTAGCCACACTATACTTTACTATTTACACTAACGTTTCAGTTTCGGTGCATAGCTTTTAAAATAAATAGCTCCTTCACATACATCAATACAAATACGAATAAACTTCATTTAATGCTACAAATACAGCCGAGGAAATGGCAAATACATTTATATGGGCAGAATTAAGTTATACGCAAGAAACTGGAATGCTTAGCATATCTTATACAACACGAATTACTTACCTATGCACATTTATTTCGTTGGAAGCTACAAGGATTGATTTATTAATGACTTTCAGAAATCGTAACGTACGGCAAAAATATGTAGAAAACTCCCTTTCTTGTTTTTTACACTACATAACGTTTCCTTTTAAGCGCTGTTCCAAGCTTTTACAGTATTAGTAATATCTTTAAGTAAAAAATATTATATTTTTTGTCAAGTTCAAATACACGAGTCATTTTCGTTTATGTTTGCACAATATCCGGCCAAACACATTTATACTCTAAATTATTCATGACTATTAAGCCATTTAAACTGACAACAGGAGAGTTATAGTGTAATAAATCATAAGGGAGAAAAAAGTAATGATTGTGGATCTAGTTACGAAAAAACATGGTTGCACTTCAACCCGCAAAGGTCTCAGAGACCTTAGAACCCTTCTCATGTATTTTGTACCGTTTAATCTCCAAAAATTATGAACATTGCCAGATAATGTGTGAACATCAACGCATTTCGGGATAATCAGAATTTCAGCTGCAATGATTCCAAAAGCTAAAGCGGGCATCATTAGGTAAACAGGCATTCCAAGGTCATTGTATAATTTAATTGTCCCGTAATTCGTTAAAACATTTAATCCGAAGGTCACCGACAGTAGGGATGGAGGTAGAACTGCGAAATTAATATTTACAATGTGATTGCTCAGCATTAGACTTCTGTATGCCAACATGTCTCTTTGAAATGTTTTCACATATGCGACTATTAGGGAAGGTTTGGATTTGATTTCTACAGAATTTCTCTTTGGAATGAATTGCAGCCAAAATTTTGTTTCAAGGATGTAGAGAAGGCCCAGGAAAAGTACAACGAAGATAGGAGATATAGCTAATAATCCCCCGATAAATATTAAGGTGCATATTACGAAGTACATGATGTAAGGGTGTTCGTGAGAGTTAGGAATGATGTAAAAAAACATAAGGTCGAATCCTATTACTCCCGGAAGGAAAATTGGTGTTAACGCTATAATGAATACCAAAGGAAATGCTAAAACCACGACTGATTTAGACAAAAATTCAGTTATGTGATTCAATCGCAGCTTTTCCGGGTCGTAGTATCCGGGAGGTTTGTAAAGATCTGAAAATAATTATTTAAAAACGTTAAATCTTTAATATTTCTTATAAATTATATTAAATTGTAATCTATCAAAACTTTTATCGTGATATTTTTGTACATTGAAATTCATTGCCAAAGCCCACCTAATATCTATTTTTTTAATCAAGTTCGGAAAGAAAGAATCACAGTGATTATTAGTAATCATTAACATTAATCAATTCATTCTCGTAATTTTTATTCTGTGCACATAAAATATTTACTTCATTTTGCTTCTGTGTATATAAATCGCAAAAATAATGTGGTTTAATTTTTAAATATTATTATTGCACTCATTAGGTATGTTATAATTTATAATCATAACTACCTAACATATTAAGGATCCTTTGAGGACAGGTAGCATCAATTCCGTATTTTTATAAGCTATATTCGATGATTGCTCTAGCTCTGGAATGGAAAGTCGAATTGAAAATCCCGATGTATCAATTGGAAGCTAAAGATATGCTCTATCAGAATGTAATCTTTGTTTTTTCGAAAAAATGTCAACTGTAGAAATTATGTAGGAAGTCTTAGAATTTTAAACAAATCGTAGGGTACCACTAGTTACTGACCTTGACAATGAGCGTAAGCAAATAAAATACGTAGGTACAGTTACCTATTACTTACCATGTTTAATCGCATATTAATGTTCTTCACCAATATAGTTATTCATATTCAGAGAAATAAAAAGAGTTTAAAAAACGAATAAGGATTTACTTACTGTAAAGAAAGACGTAGTTGTTAGCTTCACTGTTGTTGCTGACTGCTATCAAAGGTCCACATTTATGCAAAGCAAAATTCATTGCGTTGATGAGTATCAAAAGACTGAAAATTAAAATTCGTACAATATAAACGTAAAGTTTCAAATTGGCAGTCGGAGAGTACACCTCGATGATTAGCAAGAAGAAAATAAAAACAAGTGCGTATAACAAAATCGCATGGCTGAAATGAAAAATGAACACTTTTAGTTTTGACTTGGTCCATCTTAACATACGATATTTATTTTCCACCATTTCATAAGGTGTCAGTTGTAAAGCACCGTAGACATCTAGAAATAAAGCAAATCCTTCCCACACACTATTTGACACAAACATTTTTTAGCAGCTTTTCTTCTCAGGTTTCATTGGGAAATGTGATGTAGAGTTCGATTCAATTTTTATGCCTAATGTATTTGAGATAAAGTATACGCCCCATGCAAACTCACCGTTACTGTGTAAGAAAAATAAAAATGTAACTTATATATAGAATGTGCTTTCTACAGGAATGTTTAAGTAAATTAAAGGTTCTAACAAACCATAATTCTTTTACTTCTATAGACTGAATGGAACAGTATAATATAAATATAAAATTGCTTCAGAGATTTAAAGGGAGGAGACATTATAAATATATATTCAAATGACATATTATAGGAGATAGTAGTATATGCGGTGGTTATATATGTGTAGAAGTAATGGGAAGGCGCACTTAGCAAATGTGTTCCTATTATGTACCGGGTATTTGATAATTGAATCATTTTTACATGCTACTGATTAGAAAAATTCTCTCAATTTTTTCGAGTGCTGGTAATAGAATAAGATTCGAAATTTTTAATACTCTGTCGTCATTAGACCAATCATTTTGAATATTTTAACTCAAATGGACCATTTTGCTTAATGATTTATTTTTCTTGACTTTTGAGTGAAAACGCATGAATTTTTATAGTAAAAGAAAAATTATTGTCCTGTGAAATTGTAAATAATTTTTTGCTAATTTGGTTTGTAATGTTACAAATTTAGCACTCTTATTTTTCCATAATATTCGTATTCCTTCTCATTGGAAAAATGTTAACAAAATTTTATAACCCTGTATAAAAATACGACACTTTTACATGTCAACTTGACTTTGAAACTGCTACTGCTACTGAAACTTGGAGAAAACATGGAATTAGATGTATGGAAGCAATAAAGTAAACAGCAATTGCATGTAATGACGATGTAAAATGTTTGCAGACGAAAATATTACCTACCTTAACTTCTCTTTTGAATATTATAGTTCAAAGCTTTTTCCTTGCGGTAGGAAAATATTATTTGCTCTATATATGCGTTATGTTATTCTAAGTTTAAACTAGAGATTTATTTGTGCATTTGTTTTTCAAATGCCATAAATCTGTTTTTCCTATATAAATGCAAATATTTTATTTCATCCCACGGACTGACGAAGTTAATGAATAGTATATTATGGTTATTCCACAATCCCACATTGATTATAGTTTCGTTCTGAAAATAACAAAAAACACTTTTAGTATGGTTAATTTACTAACTGAAAAACTGTCTTTAAAGAAATGTCGTAAAAAATATCAAACTAAAACCTTAACTATACAAACTCAATTAACTCAACCTTTGCCGATTGAATTGATGAAAAGAAGCTTAAAAACCTTAAAAAAACTATCCAACTAACAAAAATTATGACATGCGATGTAACAGTAAAAGAAATACATAACAATGAAAATGATGAAAATAAAAACAAAAGAAAATTTTAGTTTGATTCAACAATCTTTTCTGTATGATAAAACCGCAAAATAATTTTTTTTTTCAATTTTTCAACATGGACAATAATAATTAACCCTGAACCACAATTGTGATTCCTAAATCAGTAAAAACGGTTATTAATTAATTCATTATTTCGTGTTTTAGGAAAAAAGTTGCAAACAAAATTAATTGTCCTTTTCTGATGTTAAAAGGTTATCACAATAATATTCTACCATTGCGCATTGATATGTTTATATGAATATGGATGTGTGATGTACTAACTGATTTCATGACTGTTATCATTATCAGTATTAATATTCTATAATCTTTTTTATTACGACAGTTTTTATGAGTAATTTAATTATTTATTTTATGTCTCAAGTGTAATTTTATATGTCGAGGTTTACTTTCATTACTGAAAGCATTTTAAGCATTTATTACATTGCATGTCTGCAAATAAGACACGACTCACCTATATAATGCATGCCAGAAGGTATAAAATTCTTTACAAACGACGACGACACGGTAGGTACATAACTGCATTCAATTTATATAGGTACCTAAAGTACCTATACCTGCGCAATGTTGAATGTGACCCATAAATAATCTTTGATTAAATATTTTCCCTCATTTTGCACATCGCAACGGAAATTAACGAGTGTGATATGAGAAAATTTCTGCAAAATGTTAGAGAAATTATTTCTCTTGTAAGGAAGTTCGGGAAATGAATATGTATATGAAACAACATGCTTAATTGCAATCTATACAATGCAAATGTATACAATCTCCCTCATGATATAATCTACAATTAAAGCTATTACAATTATAATAATTTAAACGTAAATACAAATGTAAATCCATCATAATTTTTATAAGGTACCTGCCACGACTATACGATCTATATATAAGTATATATACTACTTATGGATTTTATAGTTAAATATTTACCTCTTCATTCTTATATACCGTGTAAAATAGCATTTACCCCCTTTATACAGCTAAAACATTCTAGAAGTCATAATTTGCCAATTTAATGCATGTACATAAATTAATCACCTCCTACATACAACTAGGCTTAACTCAGGTAGGTGTTATGTCCACATACACCATTTTACACAGGTACAGGATAATTTATGTATAAGTACAAGAGAATATGAAATACAAACGGATGATGGTGAACGCAATGGTGAATGTATTTAAGAAAAGCGAATGTAAGTGAATTTTATCTGAACGATGTATTTCCTGATTAGGCAATCATAAATACTACACAGTTACAAATAATAAACCCAGTTATAATTAAACACATCAACTATTTTCTTGCATATAAACTGAACTAATTGTAAATAGTAAGTGTGCATAAATAAATTCAATATTCAAAGATTCCTACCTATATACATAGTAAATACATATAAGGATAAGGAATATGTAAAAAAACCAACAGAAAATATACATAGCACAAGTACAACAATCTATACGTCATAACATTTTATAATGAGCATTTGTAAGGTTTTTAGCATTTCATTTTCCATTGAAAGAATGATACATTAGTTCCGGATGTGAAGATTAGTCAATTTTCTTAGGTATTCTTATTTATTGCAGTCTGTACTTGTTTACCTGTTGAACATTTAACTCCTTCTCTTATTATTGTCATAATTTAATATTAAAATCTTGACTTACAGGTATTATGTAGATAATAAAAACTTTTTTACAGATAGAGACAACAGAGAGTGAGAGAGATACGTTTTCTGACTCTTATTACCTTGTGCTTTATTAAATCGAGCTGGTTTAAGTTAAGACACTAAGAAACTAAGAAAGAGTACTTCTATACTCAATTAATTAAAATTAAAGCAGTAACTTATTACAGTTACGCTCTGTCGACCCCTCCTTATTTTATTAATGCAATAATTCTCTCTGTGTGTTATATACTCCTTAAACTAATTAAAGACACAGATTTGTTACAGTAAATTGCAGAGAGAACGTTCAGTGTACATATACAATTACATTTAACAATGCATTTCTGCAAAATGTAATTGTGAGTAATTCTGTCATGTGTGGAAATAAGTTTAAGTCCAAGTTTATTTTTCTGCAGCAGAAATGTGTTTTAGTATGTGTTTCCCCAACTATTATCATTTCTTTCGTTCATTCGCTTGCTAACCACCTCAACTTACGCACCTCTGCTTTGTTGTGAAACGTTACAATCAACCAGACACACCTTTAATTTATTCTCTTTCTTTAATCATTAGTTAATTTCAATTAAATATTTTAGTGTTGTTATTTCAATCAACGGGAACTGTGGATGTGTTTTTAATGTGTGTGCATAGGTACTGTGATAGTATTTAGTGAAGTTCAAAGCAGATTGTGTATTTATTTGTCATTAGGACTAATTAAAGAGAACAAGTCGAATGTAGAACGATAATTTGTAATTAAGTCATTTAGTTTAATTGTTTGTGAAGTGCGAACGTTATTAGATTTAGACGGAATTCGTGAACAAAGTGTTTTGTGTCGTTGTCCATGATGGATAAAAAGTTTATTTTAGCTATTATTCTTGCCTTTTCAATTTTCCACAGCAGTTTTTGTGATGAAAACCCCGAAACGCCCGAAAATGATGGAAGCGCGGAAAACTCTGACAGCGGGGCTGACACAGAAAGTTCTGAAACAATCAACAAAGACAAAAGGGAATTGAATCAATATCATCAGCAAATCGCACCGAATTACAATCCGAATATTTATCCACCACAATTTACAAATAATATTCTTTACCAGCCACAACAGCAACATCCGCAGGAACCACCCCAACAAGGGCTGCAACAACACGAACAACAGCAACACGGGCTGCAACAACATGGACAACAACAACACGGGCTGCAACAACATGGACAACAGCAACACGGGCTGCAACAACATGGACAACAGCAACACGGGCTGCAACAACATGAACAACAATTATATCAAGGGCTGCAAAATGAACAGCAAATACATGAAGGGCTGCAACGGCAACAACAAGAGCTGCAAAATGAGCAACAACAGTTACAAGGGCTGCAATTGCAACAGCAACAACAACCAGGGCTCCAGCATGAACAACAACAATTACAAGGGCTCCAACTCCAACACGGACAACAATCACTTCATTTGCTGCAACCGATTGCTGCCCAGGATATTTATCAACCGAACCAACCGATTTCGCAACCAAAAAAGATGAAACTTAGATTTCGAAACAATCGATACAATCAAAATCGTTATCGACAACAACCGATCATACAGCTCCCACTTTCGACTCCAGCATCCGTCATTTACGAGTCTGAAGAAATTCCAATACCCGTTTATGAATCGCAAGAAAATCCAGCACCCGTTTTCCAGCCTCAAGAAAATCCAACTCCCGTTTTCCAGCCTCAAGAAAATCCAACTCCCGTTTTCCAGCCTCAAGAAAATCCAACTCCCGTTTTCCAGCCTCAAGAACCTCCAGCGAGACCTGGACCTCTGGGGTGTAAAACCCCAATGCCATGCTTAAATCCCCGGTCCCTTCCAATGAACGTAACAAGAACTTGGGTAAAAAAATTATTTAAATTATTTATATGCTATTATAGAGAGAATTATCAATTGGGAATTTTTTAACAAATGTATCTAATTATTTTCTAATGTTTCAAATTTAATGTTTGAGTATAGTTGGATACTCCAAGAACATTGTACGCAACGGTCTCCAGTTGTTGGGGCTATAATCAATTGGCAAGTGTTCACTTAGGAAGAGAAGTTCAATCTCAACAAGAACTCGAAGGAATGTGTCCCACACAGTTTTTCAGGAATGGAACTGGTTTTTTTAGCGGGTTCGGGCTGCAATTTCAGAAAAGATGTATTCCTAGCAGAGACGGAGGGTTTGTTTGTGTAAATGTCGGCGGAAGTGGAGATCCTGGACAGGACCTTACCATTCAATGTATTTAAATTCTTTATTTATGATTTTAATTATTTTACTGTTTATTTTGTCTTTATTAATTAATTAATTTTTTATTTTTTGCTTCCATTATGATTTAAATTATTTTTGATGCTTTCATTTAATTGATTTATTTATTTTTCTTCGAATAAATGCACAAATTCCTGGAAGTTTTAATTGGTTGAATTTTTTGTATGAATTTCTTGTAGCTATTTTGACATCGTACTTGGTTGGAACTGACAATCGTTCTTACGGTCTTTTCTACCGTTGTGTTGCCGGTTTTGCTGATTATGTTGTGCTTACAAGTCGACCTTATATTGACAAGCCTGCAGCTCTTCAAGCCGTCGGACAAATTCTAGGATTAGGATTTCCCGAAAGTGAAATAAAATTTTTGCCATGCAAGCCATAATTTTATAGACTCTTTATATATTATGTGTTAGTGTTAAGTGAAAAGCAGAAATGACTCCTGCCAAGAATCTGTGTATATATATTTTTGCAGCTGCAGCAAGATTAGTTGAATTTAATGTATTTATATAATTACCAATGTGCATTACTACATATTGTTAACTTGAGGCTCTAAATGCCAATGCCATTATCTACTATACAACTCTCTCACACAATGTTTATCAAGTCTGTTGACTTTAACGAGTCTTTGTCCAATCCAAAGAAACGGTAATAAATACTTTTCCTATATAAACTATATAATATATTATTTTAATCGTAATACCTGAAATAATAATATTATTATTTGTGTTTACTGTAGGTACAAATATTATAAATAAGTAATGTTCGTCCTACTTTTTAAACTATATATTTACATGGTATTGGTATACTTACAGAAAAACCTTAAGAAATACACAGTGATAATAATATTGTGGTTAATAATCATGTTTGAATCTTTCTATGCCGCATGGCATGTCACTTAATTGTGAAACACAAATATAAACAAAAGAATTTGATCATGCTATTAATTCTAAACAAATCATTAAATTATAACGCTTTGTTTTAACAGAAATCAGGCACAAACTTAACTTATGTATAATATACTTAACAGATTTAGCGACTAGTATATAGTGGGGGTAATGTAAAAATAAATATCTGTGCCTGCAGGACATGACGCGTATCAAAAAAGATTTGATCTAAAGGAATATAATAATATAATCTTTGATAGCAATAATAATTATTTAGTTAGATTGCATTAATTTACACCATTAGTAGTACAATATAGTAAGTAACAGTAATACTATATATATCAGTTCATTCACAAATAATTTATTTATTACCCACACAAGTTCATTTTAGACATTTAAACAGAAATGTGCAAGTATATATACAAAACGAAATTTTATTTGAGGCTATAGCTCTAAGAGGTAGGGATATGGTCGAGTGATCCTTTGTTGAGTTCAGACAGACAGAGAGTACAAGTGAGAGTAGAGCACGTAGCTTTGGTATTTTCCAACGTGATGATATCATAATTATTATTTTGTTGAACGTGAATTAGTGTTAGTGAAATAATACAGCTATAGGTATACCCTTTGTTATTAAGCCATTTAATTATACCTGTAGTATTAGGTATGGTGCTAATAAATGTTTGACAGTGGTAAGTGAGAGGTGATTGATATAATGCAATCGAACTTGTATTTGCACTTTGGCTTGGCACGAATCAAATGCATGTGAGTTCATTTATTATACAGGTAGCAGTAGTAGTGGCACAATTGGCAAGGGCGTATCTAGGATCCACATTTCTAATGTACTTTTTTCTTTTCTGTCTTTTTATTTATTAAAAATGACAGAAAACACACAAATAAAGTAAATATTTTTATTTTAATTTTTCGGGAATCTGGGTGTCTTGAATGCCACCACAATGGGTACGCCCTTGCAGGTTACAGATAGCAGATCTTTTAAAGAAGTTGTTCTGTTAATAAATTAGAAATGCAGTACAGTTGGGCAATAGGATTTTTAATCTTCTAAAATTGGAAACGACAATATCAATATAAGGAAAGACAAAACACGGATTGGGTTGAAAATTATTAAAGCAATGTAATAATAATACATTGGGTATGAAGTGTGTAAACATTATCGAATGACAACTTTATATGGGCCATGGAGGAAGAAATTGAATTCATTTTAAATCTTTTTGTCTTAATGCAATAAGGAACTTATTAATAAGGAACTGAGTTGAAATGTATTAATATCAATAACTCAATCTGATTTTGATACAGTCATACTCGTAGTACTAGAAGATTGTTCAAAAAGTTGCCCTCACCTTTTACCTTTAAACGTTCGTCATTGGTTCTCCTGCATGTTTGATATTAAGGCGTATTAAGGAGTTTTAATTTTAATCATTCATTTACTAACCAAACTTAACTTTTGGCTAATTTGTTCGTGCCTTGACCACAATGTAGATATGTAATAATTTGTAATACCAGCTTATTAGTAATTAATCTAATGGATTTATATCTAATAGTTAAATATACAATTTACTCCCATTAAAATCATTTTGATGCCAATTAAATATTACTTCAAATATAAAAGGCATTATAAGCTCAGAAGAATACAATACATCTACTAAAAGTTGGTTTCTGATTATTGGACGGAATTTTACAGTTTGGAATTAAGTACGCTAATAATTGTAGAATCTTAATTTTTGAGACTATGTACAAAGCACAGATCATAAATGCGAATGGTTATAATAACAAAGGTATTTATTTTTGGAATGAATTCATTTCAATTAAGTCATTATTTCACATTTGTGATAAAGGATCTGTAAAATTTAAAAAAAAATGTATAACACTATTTCTCGTATAGAAACAACTTCCTACTGTAATTGAGGTACCTGGTCCTGCAATCCTGCATTCCTAATACCTATACCTACTACCTACAAATAATTATTATGTTATAAGTGATTAATATAAAATACTTCACTTTGTTTTTTCCGCACTATCCAGAAACCAATTTCATCTCTACTATCGACCGCAGGATATCTTTAATTAATTTTATACCAATTTGTAGTATCACTCTATACACACCTAATAATCGTGCTTTGTATTTTACCATCACAGTTTGAAACAGTGAGAAATACATTTTAATTATTCTCATAATGCATTCCCAAGCTAAATGATATGTTCTCCCACTCTCATCTCAAGTCACATCATAAGCTTGTTATTGTTAGATAATACATTTAGGGTAGGAAAGATATCTTGTATACACCTTCTTGTAAATTAGAATAACCTTTATCCAGTGCAATTTGACTTTTCTATAAATATTCACACACGGAAAAAACTAGTACTCTTCTTCTTCCATTGCTAATGCGATTTTCTTATGGATTCTTACTTGCAACTACCTTAAAATAGTATAGGAGAATATGTAATGTTTTTTAGATTGGAAATGAATACTCGGCCTTTTAAAAATTGGCCTGTCATTAAGATGGATGTATATGATATAAGAAAATAATATATAAGAAAATAAACAGCCTCATTACACAGTCATTACTAATTAATAGGTATATGATATACCAGTTGCAGTTGTGGTACCTATAAGATATGTAATAGTGTGAGCTCTTATAAAATGGCCATGACATTTAGTAACGCTGAGATTCAACAGTTACAGATAAATATTTTTCTTCTGTTCGCAAATGAAACCAGTCGCCCTTCGAATTGCAACAATTGTTTGTTGAACTCTTTTCGATGCATACAACATGTGAGTTCTCTCATTCCCTCTCTAATAATACGACAAGCTCTACTTTTCCCTTTCCAAGCCTACTTTTATCAAAATCTTATACATTTAATCATTATGTAATTGTAAGATTCATTAACCAACTTTAGAACGTAAACATAGTGTAAACAGTTTCACACAGGAGTTTTAATTTTAATCATTCATTTACTAACCAAACTTAACTTTTGGCGTTCACACATTTAAAAAATTAATTAGTATTATCTGAATTATAGCTCCTAGTAGTAAATTCACAATTCATATACGTGCCATAAATTATTATGTGTAAAAGTTTTCCTAAAAGTTACGAAATTAATTGGTTCTTCAAGAATTCATCCTTAATCAAAGAGAGTTAATTAAATACAGATAGCTGTGGTTATTAATTTATCGGAATATTTTTAGTTGAGAGAATCATGACTTTTTTCAGGAATATAGTTTCGAGTTCTATATCGCGTTTTTCTACAAGTATTCCTTTAATTCCTACGGTTCAGTTATGGACATGGTTAGTTGGTATTTCTTCAGTAGCGGTGGTTGCAATTGCGTCTTTATTGTATTATTTGGATTACATGAGATTTACATCCTCCGCTGCCTTCAGATATATTGCACCCGGTGCTTCGGAATATTCAGAACTTTTCGATTTCATAGTAGGCAAGTCTTTTTCTTCATTTCATACAATTCCCCGGTTGGGGTCTTAACTTTTGAAAAATTATTTGATTTAATTTTTTTATCACAATCACGTGAGAAATTAATTGTTTTATTTTGTGGGGAAATTAGTTGGTGGGGGATCTGCGGGTGCCATTGTAGCTGCTCGTCTTTCAGAAAACTATCGAGTATTACTCTTGGAGGCTGGAGGAAATCCTCATCCGTTTTCATATGTTCCGATATTAAACCATTTTTTATTAAATGAAGGTCTCATCGACCATCAGCTTTCAACGGAACCACAAAAACGTGCCGCAATCAGTATACAAAATAATGTGAGTGAATTATTTGACAAAAATCGTGCAATTTTATAAACCATCATGGTTGGGATGTCAAGTTAATTTCTGTTTCTGTAGAAAATGCCTTACCCCAGAGGAAAAGCAATTGGGGGATGCAGCAACAACAACGGGATGGTTTACATGCGAGGAAATCCGAATGATTACGACTTATGGGCGAAACTTACTGGGGACGAGAGGTGGGGTTACAGAAACGTGGAAAGGGTCTTCAGAAAACTTGAAGATTATCAAGGAAATTGGAAAGACAATGGTTTGTATTTGTATATTTATCTAAAAAAATCGAATACTCACGATCATGCGATCTATAGGATACCGGGAATTTTTTGATATCTTTGGGGGAAGTTGGAAAAATCCTAGATTTAAGAGATTTTGCTTGATTTTTCCAACAACGGTTTACGATGTGTGTTTAATTTGATTATATTATTTAAGGGTTTCATGGAACTGGAGGTCCAATTAAAATAGCAAAAGCAGGTTACGAAAAATTATTAAATGAATGGTTGGAAGGAGGCAAAGAACTGGGATTTGAAGTTGATGATTTAAATGGACTTCAAAAACAAGGTAAGAAAATAGTATGGAATTTTATAATGTGTTAACGAAAAGTGATATTTTACGTATATGTATGTGAATTACCAAATAAATAAACAATGTTTTAACGAACACAATTTGTAGCACACCGTAATATTTAAAACAAGACAACACGAAGTATTAAATTTTGAAAACTATTTATAAAATTACTGTTTCAGGATTTTCACCGGTTGATGTAACTCAGCAGAGAGGCTTGAGATTTGGTACGTACAGAGGATACATACGACCAAATATAGTTCGAAAAAATTTGCATATTTATCGATATTCATCAGTTACTAAAGTAAGTACTGTAAATCATAACTTGTTGCAGCATTCAGCAATCAATCAAAGCATATTCTTCGTTAAAAATTAATGTTCTTGAAAATTCCAGGTTCATCTAAACGACAGTCTTCATGCAACTGGAGTGTCTTATTTCCGTCACGGTGGCTTTTATACAGCTAGTGCAACAAAGGAAATAATCATTTGTGCTGGAACTATCAATTCTGCGGATATACTTCTGAAATCTGGCATTGGACCCGTAGAGAATCTTAAATCAAATAGTGTAATAATAAAAATATTTACTTCTTGTTTATGGTTGTAGTTGTATGAAATACAAATGACTGATTTATGATTGTTCTTTTACGATTAATCAGATTAAACCTCTTGTGGACTCTCCAGTGGGAAAAAATGTTCAAGATCATGTGGGAACGTTTCTGCCATTTTTGATTGACAAACGTTTATCTTTTTTGCCTCAAAGAGATTTGACACTTTATTCTTTAGGTCAATATTTAACACTAGGAGTTGGACCATTTTCAAATGCAGCTGTTGGAAGTAGCTGGGGCGCAGCTCAAGTCTCCAGTCAGATATCTGAAGACAGAAATTGGCCGGATATTCAATTAAATTTAATAAGTCTTGGAATTGAATCCTCGGTTATTGACATGCTTCAAAAAATGTACAAAATTAATCCAGGGACTTTAGCAAAGTTTACGGACGTTAGTGACATTGCGGGGAAAGACGGTTTATTTGTCAACGTCATCGTAGCTCGTCCAAAAACCAGAGGAACGATTTCACTTGGAAGAAGTCTTTTACCCCCATTTTCAAAAGTAAAAATTGACCCCGACTATTATTCTGATGAGAGAAACGAAGATATTAAAATCCTTATTGACGGTAATACACAAAATCTTTATCTTTTGTATAAAAAAATTGCGAAAAACTTAAAAGAGTCCGTAATAATTGCATTAGGAATAAACTTGACCCTGAACCTAATGGAAAACACAACCACGTTCAGAAGTATCGGAGCTAGACTAATTCCAAACAAATTCCCGGGTTGCGAACAAGAGGAATATAGAAGTTTCAAATATTGGGAGTGTTATGCCAAGCATTTGACTATTTCAAATTACGATATTGCTGGTTCGTGCCCAATGGGTCGAGAGTTTGACAAGAATGCTGTCGTCAATTCAAAACTCAAGTAAAAATTAAAACTTAAAAAACTTATCTAAAAATTACAAAGAAATTTCATTAAAAACTTGTATCTCTATTTACAGAGTCATTGGAGTTAAAGGATTGCGAATAGCAGATGCCTCGATAATGCCAGTTATTACAAATGCCAATACAAACGGACCGGCAATGATGATTGGTGAAATGGCTTCAGAATTAATTGTAGAGGATTGGCGAGGCAGATAATGAAAACACATTTATCAATACTCCTCTTTGTACATAAATACATTTACTTCCTATTTATTTTTTCGGAAAAAGTTTTCCAGTGATTGCCAGATGCCCTTGATGACCCATAAATGAATGTAACCAATAATCAATCATAATAATATATTTACAAGAAATACGGGCAACTGCCCAATACACTAGTGGACATATTTATCGTTCCTACTTAGCATTAAATTATCACTAAGCAGTCTTCGGAATTTGCCATACGATGTTCCTTGACAACAAAAATTTCAGTAAACGCTTCCGCGGATTGTTGTATCATCATAATCATCAATTTGACATTCGTTCCAGTATTCATTGTAACAGGGATTCACCTGATAATTACCTCACGTTTTCTGGTGTGGGGAAACTAAATATTTTGGATATAACACAAACGATGGAAGAACTTACGATATGGTGGTTCTTCAGCTTTGGTACGCAGATTGTCTCTGATACTTCAAACAAATTACTTTAATTCAACCTTACCACCTTTCTACACCATATACATATAATATAAACATACACATTGCAATTTTTCTTTCTTTCTAACAGTTGGGATTTTTGCACTCATTGGGATAGTCGCCTGGCTGTGCAGTCGCTCTACATTGGAAACATATAAACTCGCCCAGAGCACTTCCGTTTCTTATTTGTGGGATAATCGGTTTCGGGCAGGGGAAAATATTGTCGGAATAATATCTGTAAATTCTCTAAGCAATTTACGTTTAATTATTATAATACAATAGCCAATGAACCTACTTCAACTGACAATTCATTTTGTTTTAGGTGCATTCCACATCAGGGGAAACGATCGACTTAAATAAATTATACCCTAAAATAATTCTCCGAATCAAATATCAGAATGAGACAATCGCCACCTTTAAGAATTTCAAGTATTGCCGAATAAACCGAAGTTTTGTTTTTCATCCTAAAAAGACAGGACGGTACACAATGATGTGTAGCTATGTAGCCCTGGGGTGCTTTGAATTCACAGTTGACAAGAGCAGTGATGCAAAATTAATTTCACCCGGAACAATCGATGCGTCCCACACGGAATTCTTAGGGCAACGAAATGGTGAAGTTTTGACTGTTTCTGTCGGAGTAAAATATACTCTGAAGATTGAGCCAAAAGACCGTTACAAAAATGATTGCCTTTTGGCTGACGGAGATGGGAGTTTATTCAAGTTTGAATGTAAACCGGTAATTTAAAAATATCTCATCTAAATCTCTTACATATTTTAAAAATGAAGGAATCTCTATGGGCAATCATGCATTATAATTTATGTTTTGTTGAAACCTATGCAGCTTGATCAAATAATTGAACCCGGGGATCGTGCTATAGAAGCACCATCGATACTGGGTTGGTTTGTCAGTACCGAAAGCGACGTATACCTGAGTTTACACGTTCAGGTTCCAAGTTTATGGATGGGAAGAATTTCATATAATAATCAATCCATCGCTGGGGGTTTATTCATGATTATTGCAATCGATTACCAGGAAGAAACCGAATTAAAACGAATTCTGAATGAATGCACCAGTATAAGAGATTCCAGCTTCCAAGTTCATGTAGAAACTTTGGGAATGCATTTTTATCCTCGGTATTCTCCAATTGTAATGACAGTTTCGCCAAAAGCCGTTGTTTTCAAAGCAGTGGATGAGAGAAATGGAAGGACAGACAGATGGGCCGTTTTCCGAGTGGCGTTACGTACCCGGGTAAATAAACTTGATTCACCTTTTGGTATTTGTGCTTTTCGATGTTTAAAATATTAATTTTTTAATTCATTATCGTTATATAGCTTTCGTTGAAAAGTTGCAGCTTTAATTATGCCCGCGGACAAAAAACTAAGTTGTATCAATTGGAAATAACGGACGATATACAGCGGGAGGTGATATTTTGGGCTGATTGTTCCACCGGGAGGCGGCTTCTTGCCTTGTTTTTTCATTACAGAGCCCAATGCGACAGTAAGTGTGTTTTGGTTAAAAAAAACTCTACTAAAATTATACAAGTGTCAATTTAAGACTATTCTTTTCAACAATGATTTGTATATCTTTCTCTTACTTGTATTTAGATGTTAAAGGATTCAGTTTCGAAACGAAAAGTGCAACATTCTTTCAAGAATTGGCATCTCAATTGAATCCAAGCGCTATTACAGCGTCCCGAAGAATCAACGTTCTAACAAACGACTTACTTCGATCTGTGAGTTGTAGAATTCTTTAAAGTTGAAAGAAAATATTAACTTCATTATTTAAAGCTAAATGTGTTGTCTTTGTTTATTCTAGAGTTGGCAGCAAGTGCACAGATACAGTAGAGAGGAATGGGTTGAATTGGATTACGTTTCATTCGGATCTAGATGTAAGATTCGTTTTAATGCGAAGATACTCATTTGTAAATATCAAACGTATTTCTAAACTTTTTTAATCGTTTTTCTCATACTTTCCCCCTTTTACAGTTGTTGGTGGAGCTGACAAGAATTTTTCTGTAACTGTTTGGCTGTCCTCTCTTATGGAGCTATTATTTACACCCAAGGGGGACCATGATCAACATCTTTTCAGTAAACACTCTGGTTCGAAGTTTATTCATCCTACTCCTGTGAACTACAGAGATGTAACAACGTGGCCAAATGAATATTATAAATTAGCCGGTCTAATTCTTGGAAAGTATTTAGTCGATATTGCCTTCGACAAAATCAAAACGCCAATTTTTAATGCTTCTTTAAGCAGATCACTCCTCGCAATGATCATTGGACATCCACCTACATACGAGGTTCCTAATTTTTTATTTCGTTTTTAAATATCTTATAATATTTTATACGCAAAATTAAAATACTTTTTTTCAGTACGTAAAAGTTGATCACCCTGAAGTTTATAAAAAACGATTCGATCCCGTTGTAAAATCTGAAGACGTGGATAGCCTAGCTATAACATTTAGTGAAGAATATGATCTTCATGGATATTTGTTGAAAAAGGTGATTTAATTAATAAAATTTATTGTTAATAAAATTAACACAACTACATCTAATGTTTCACAAGGGCGTATCTTGGATTTACAAATGAGAGGGTTAATGACATACATACTCAATTTAAATTTGATTGCAGCCCGTGGATCTTTTTCTGTCTGGGTCCACCGTACAAGTAAAAACGGAGCATCGGGAACTGTATTTGAATTGTCTAGCAAAGTATTACATGACTACCACAGTCGAGGACGAAGTGCATGCCCTTCGCACTGGCTTCTACCATATTATCCCTGAAGAATTACTAAGTAACTTAGATGTTGAAGACCTAGAAAAATTATTTCGGTTTGGCAAAAAGGGTAAGCCGTGGTCGTGGCGGGGGCTCATAGTTGAAGCATGGAATTTTTTCTTTGGGAAAAAAGGCGGTAATGACGGAAAGATGGCTGGGCAAAAAGGACCATGGGAGAAAGGATGTACAACTAAAAGTGTGCCTTCAACTTTTAATGCCATCCTTCCTCCGTCATCTGTAAGGGGGATTGAACAAGGAAGAAATCATAGTCAGATGTTTAAAAGTTATATAAACACCAATAATCCCGGATATGCCAACCATTACAATAACAGCGACACCGAATTTCAAATCCTGCATAAAAGACAAAATACAAGAGCGGCTACAAGTGAAAACTTAATGGAAATAGACGATTAAAATCCACATCACTCTGAAGAATGTAATTAGGGTTTATACTAAAAATATGCGTGAAATGTGAAAATAGAGTGGATAATGAACTTTGTTTAAGTATACCTATTTCTGATTTACTGTAATTGTAATACTCGTAATTTAAAAAATATTTCTATTGAAATCGCATTTAATGTACGCAAATAATCGTAAATATTTATCAATGCTAATTCGTCCATCCATTCTAAATTCCTATAATTGTGAATAAATGATACTGGAGCTTGAATGAATTTAACCTGTACTTATTTAACTATGGTGCTTTGAAAAACTGTTAAGACCCTTGTGGAAATTTTAAAAACTTAGGAGATTATTTATTGCTAATTTTTAGTTCATTTTCTCATAAAACTTTTTCTTTCCATAAACAAAAATACATCTGTATTAAAGATCACGTTATATTTTTACAATTTGTGTATCTATCCTAATGCTGAAGATTGTTGTCCGCCACAGCGTCCCAGCAAACGATCCCAAGGGGCACAAAGAACTAATCCGATGATTCCGTTTACTAAATTTCTTACAGGTGTGTTATTTCTAATTCCAAGCGATTGATCGATAATTCCAGAAACATTTCCTTGATAAACATTTTGTAAAATTTTGTCCACTTGTCCCAAGATGTGAGCGTCGGATGGTCGAGGACGTGAAGTGGTTCCCAAACCTGTTACAGCCGGGGCTTGGGTTACAGCAGCAGCGGCGTTTGGAGCTTGAGTGACTGCAGCAACAGGTGCGGCTGTGGCTGCTACGGCTGGAGCTGCAGTTGCTGCAGTGGCAGCGTCTTGCCTTCCTTTTGCGTCAATATCTGACAGATTCTCCTCCACTACTGCGGCTTCTTTCGATTTTTTGGCATCAATGTCACTAAGCGTTGCAACAGCAAGCAAATACTAAAACAATTCATTAATTAGCAGAATTCTTATTTGAATTTTATTTAGGTTAATTTTATTTTGGAGATTAGATTTAGATTAATTTTTAATTTCTTTTTACCTCGGCAATTAGTTTCTTAGCTTCTGCTTCAAATTCGGTGTCTTCTGGACGAGTAAGTTTGTTTAAGACTGCGGGTGCCAATAAATTATTTTGGCTTTCTTCAGCGGGAGCTGAAACGATTGTGTCTAATCTTCCTCTTTCATTACCATCTGATGGAATATCTTCCACCAATACTACGGTGGTCGACGTATCTTTCGGTTTTGCAGCATCAATGTCATTTTGCGTCGCAATCGCAAGCACGTACTGTCGGTGAGACATTTTATTAAGCCTTTAGAGCTTTGAACATTTTAATTTGTATATTAGAATTGTTTTTCAAGAATGAATTTTTACCTCGGCAATTAGTTTCTTAGCTTCTGTTTCGAAAGGTGTGTCCTCTGGACGTGAGATTTTGTTAAGGATTTCTGGTGTCAATACATTATTATTCTTATTTTTGTTTTCTTCCGCAATGGAACTCTAAAATAGAAATAAAATGATTTGAATGAGTATTTTCATTAAATTAGTAGTGTTATATTATGATATTACATTTATTTCAAAAAGTTTACTAAATTGTATTAACGTACCACTGTTAAGTGGAATATTGCTACGGCTATACACAGCAAAATGGTAAATGGTTTCATTGTAAGTGTATTTCTTTGTGACAACTGTCAGCTAACGGGATTTGTCAGAGGAATGAGAGCAAGTTACAGTTAACTTTGCTAAAGAGGATTAAATAATAATTATTTAACTACAACTTATAATAGAATTATGCTATTACTGTAAGAGAAACTCCTGATTTTTCCCGCACATAAAAATTAATTAGGGTTTTTTGTACAAGTTACAGCACAGGCATGCTTAGTTAATTATCATAGTAATTATCTAGCTATGTAACATTAAGCATCAACCGTTTCTAATTGCAATTTAGTCATCTTCTCTGTGTTCACGTGCGGGATGTATTATGCGGTATGTGAATGTGGAACTGAAACTGTTGCTTGTATATATCTTATACCTATACCACTGTTAAAAAATCGGGTCACTTTGTGTGTGTGTGTTGTGTATACACTAAATGAAAATGAAGGGTTAATGACTAGACTGAGGTGTTTAATATTTATAAACTGTAGTGCTACAACAGATGCTGAGCAGAAAACGACGAGTGACAAAAACTTTACCATGTTAAATTATATGAAAATCATTTCATGCTTGCTTACAGAATTAGAATCAGCCTTAACAAAATTGCGTCAATTTATTATTAATTATTTTTAGAACCTAATTAATCCGTAACTAAATAGAAAGTGAAATACGAGTCTCAGCTTTCGAAAAGAATAGTCTGCCAGTATAGATCTGATTTTTATGTCACTCTTTTAGTAATTAATAATTAAGTATAAATAATTCGTGGATTAAATACAATATTTGTTTTGTTATTCAATTTTTTGTCAATGATAAGTTGAATTGAAGCAGAAAATGATGACTAAAACAATTTCCTATTTTTAATGATCTTTGAATTCACAACTTTATTATTTTCAAACACGATTGACATGGATTTGTTCATAAAAACGTACTAATAATAAATATTCGCTCACACATCAACTAATTGTATTTAATTTACAGCGACAGTGATTATTTCATTTTCATTATATTCAAATTGCAGTTGCCATTCCATCTGTCGAATGGGTTACAAAGAACAATATTTAAAAGACCATTAACAACAACTCCAATTGTTTCAACGGAAGCAACCCTTAAGCCAGTATTAAGGACAGCAGTCAGATTTCCCATTTGGACATTTTGGACTAAATCTTTCACATGATTCATCACTTCTGTCTGATGTTTCTCAACTGCATTTAATTTTGAAGGTGGTACAGTACTACTCACAGTAGTAACATTAACAGCAGTAGTGACATTAAAAGGAGTAGTAACATTAACAGGAGTAGTCACATTAACGGGAGTAGTAGTAGAGGCTTCTGTCATTGTTAAATTTAATTGTCGACTAACACGAGAATCATCATTTCGACTTTGACTTAACTTCTCCGCTTCAATTAAAGCAGCGATTATTGTTTCCTTCATTTTGTCCTCTTCGTAGGAAGATTCTATATTTTTTCCTGAAGATGATGATTTAGACAATTTTTGATGACTTGATGAATTAGCTTGAGATTGAGCTTGAGATGCCAGTTGTATTAAATACTGTTAAAACAGAAACATTAAATACAATATTTAAAAAATAGGTATATAAAGTATTAGCATTTATTCAGTTTAATTTTTTACTTACTTTAGCGATGAGTTTCTTTGCTTCTTTCTGAGATTCCGTATCTGATGGCAAAATTATTTTGGAAATTATGGAATCAATCGTGATGAGTTTATTATTGACTCTCTGCTTTTGCTCCGCCTTTTTTACTGCAGCAGACAAATTTTTTTCTACTGCTTCATCGACAGGAAAACTACATGCCTGTAAATAATTTACATTTAAATTATTTCTTTCACTTGAAAAAATAATATAAATAATTAACAGCAATAATTTTTCCTTTTTTACGTACCAATTTTACACATATAGTTGTTAAAATGATTATTTTAATGCAATTATCCATGTTGATTTAATTTCTATTTCTACTTGTGTTTTTGTGTATTTTTTAAATTTCAGTTTCTTTCTGATTGCTGCAGGGTGAAATTTCTATTTTTGTGGAATCACGAAGTGAATAGGAATAAAACGATAAAATTGGGTGTTAGAACAGCACAATTTGGATTTATATCTGCCCCATGTATTAAAAACAGCTAATTGGTGCATGAGAATAGTAAAATAATAATTTTCTGTAATATTCACCCACATTTTCCATTGCTGTTCCCATTTCATTAGTCTGCACATGCGAACATAATTTTGAATTATTAGTGGTTTCCGGCTAAGCACAGTTAATTGACCTATTGAATATATTATTGCCAAAATTATTGTGGAATAATTCATTAGAGAAACGATTGCCATTAATCTATTCTATCCATACTATACTACAATGCAATACAGTATGTATAAATACTAAATACCAAATGAAAATAAACAAAGGATTTGTACAAACATTCAAGCAGGGGCATATCTAGAAATTTGTAATGGGGTATTCGGGCCGTCTGGCGGGCTGAAAGGCTAAAAAATGTCTTTTTCGCCTGAAAACCCCTTTGTCCGGAATCATGGGGGGATCAAGCCCGGTGAACCCATACGTAGATACGCCCTTGCGATTCCAGTATATAAATTCTCTATTTCTTGAATCTTTTCATATTGTCTGACAAAATTAAATAATACACATCTAAATGGTTATAAACAGACTTCTTAAGCCTCTCATTCTCATGTGGTTAAAACAACGAATTTCTTGGCTTCTAGAGGCCATTGTTAGTAAATCAACGTTCATTTCGACAAACTTTCTATTTTAATTATTTACATTTACTTATATTCATTTCAATAAGAATTAATTTAAACAGGACTACACTTCTTTTGCCAATGCCAATAACTAACGAAATTATTTTTCATGTATTTACTGATGCTTTTATTATGATGAATTTAGAACTCGAAACAATGGAATGAAGATCAACAAATACTGTGTTATCTAAAAATTTAATTGATCGCAATTGTTATAAGTGCTGAAGATTAAAATATGCCATTAACTTATCAAGCTTATTAAAATAACTAAAATATCACACATAAACTGCTTCTTCTCATTTAAAAAAAATAATATACCTGTGCAAGAGCGTATCTAGTTTTACAGGGTGCCCAAATTTTCGTAACTTTCGGCCCACAGTCGGCTCGGAGGACACATATCCCTGATATTCTGTCAACCAACTTATAAACATAAATCGTTTTGTATTAGTGTATACAAACTCTTATACGTAGTATAGTTAAGCTGCTGCAATGTGCAGCAGATTCATGAAAGCAAAGGCAAAGGTCTCCCCTTTGTACGTAACAATTGTGTGAAGTATACAAAGTAAAGCAAAGGACTATGCTATTATGTGATTGCATGGTCTAAAATGGCTTTGGCTCTATAGTACCTATACATTACTTTTTTACTGCACTGCACGCGGAATAGAAAGACCCTAAACCAAAATTATATTATGTGTGTATGTTTGCTTTGCTGAACTCCCTTTCCTTGTACAACTCAACTTTTGTTGTGAAAGCAAAGTAACTACTACAATAATATGCTTTTCCATCAACCAATTTAACTTGGTAGCAATTTTAACGATTAGTTGCAACCAAAATTAAATTTATGCATGCAAAATCGTATGAAATCATTTACATAAAATTGTGCCTATGAAATTAAACTTTTTTGTTATAATATTGCTATTGTGGAAAACAGTAAAATATCCAAGTCTGTTGTTGGTGAAGGGTTAGATAAGATGGGAGTTTGACTGG
>JABASD010001498.1:0-39273 GCA_019776165.1 Pogonognathellus flavescens
AACGGCAGATTTTGCGTTATTTTGACGGAGTAAATAGGAAAATAGCGGTTATTTGTGCGTTATTCTCTGACGGTCAGATATGCAACATTGTCGCTCAACGAGGCCACATGGCTGGAGCTGTTAAAAAAGAACCCTTGCAATTAAGAACACAATTCGTTTGTTGATTTTAAAAGGTACAGATAATTATTATTAAATGAAATGCTTTCTTCATTTTGAATTTTTGAGAAAAGGTTGGAATTTGAAAATCCTCTTTTCTGTTTAAATCCAAATCGTAATCATCTGGTATTATTGGTGGCTGGATGTGCTCAGATTTTGTATCTTCCGCCTCGGTACTTGATAAAAAATGTTGTTTTCGTTTGCTTTTGTTTACATTTTACATTATTGTATATTCTCAAGAGTGGGAAATTTTAACATGTCTATTTTTGGTTCCATTTCCATTCTAGGTTAAATTGACACATGTGATAGTGAAAATCTGATCTGACTCTGACCGACAAACAGTAAAGAAGTCTTCAGTAGTCCTCGTGTCATAGTGTCCCACTGCCCTCTCATCCGTTGAGTGAATCCAATTTCAAATAGAATTTTAAATTGACAATAATGGCAGATATTTCGAATCTGACTGACCGTGCAAAAAGGAGAAATCCGAATTTCAAAGGATCTACGAAACGTTATCAGGAAACTGTAGAATTGGTAAGCTTAAGTAAATAATAAGAATAGATGTAAGTTTGAAGTTACTTCTACATTATGTATTTAAGTAGTTTACATTATTTTTCGAAAGTGAAATGATTTATCATCGAGCATCAATAATGTGTAATATCAATCAGATGATATTTATCAATTAATTATTATTTGCAGTTACAATGGAAGTACTCAAAAATGTCTGAAGAAGAGGAGTTAAAAGACACAATCTCTTTAGGAGACATGTCAAACTATGGTGATGATGATGATATGGATATTTTGCCTCCCTGGACATATGAAGATAAAAGTGAGTGAACAAAGTGGTTACAGAGGTTATACATAATATGATATCATGTGTTGATAATTCATTTATAAGTTAAACAAAAGTGATGAATTTCCAATAAGTCTAATAATATGTCGTACAGACTGCTCCAAACCTTTCCAGATTGGCCATTCGAATTCGAAGCTAATTAGCTAAAGATATTTTATAGACAAATGGAGAACTATTAAGCACAGGTTAGGTCATTCTAAGAAACATTCTAAGGCTTTATTTTTAGTAATTACAATTACAGTTGACATTTTGTCGAAAAACTAAGAGTACCTTATGATAGAACAAATTATTAGCTTCAAGACAACAACTCCAGATTTTCAATTCAACCATCCATTCCAGAGAAATCATCGATTAGCTCATAAAAGTCGACATTCCCCTTGTCTGTCCTTAAGATGCATGATTGTCTTCAATAGGGCAAGTATCGCTTTCTCGTTTACAATTTACTGTTCGTTATAGGTAACTTTGGGTAAGATATTTACAAAGGGCTTTATTAAAGCAATCCGAAAAACAATCAATTAGGTAGGGCATTTATTACTCACTTTATTTGTCGGTATGGTATACGTAGTTGATATTGCTATTATTCACTTCTCACTTGGGATTTTAATTTTAATAATGTATCTGTTTGACAGATTTGATAGCCGGAGTGTGCAAGAACAAGCCCTTGGAAGAAACCCTTTTAATTCAAAATGATTATCAAATATTTAAAGAAGCAAATTCTATTCGCATTGGAATTGTGGATTCACTGATGGGTCAAATAAAAATAAACTCATCGTATCCAATTACTACTAGTACACTACTGATGGATCAAATACAAGAAGATTCATTTCGTTTAGAGAAGTTACATCGGGCGATGGAGTATTATTCGGACATGTTTCTTAACTCTATGTTGGACTTGAATGGAAATAAAATGACGCCGGTATAAAAATGATTAATATATTTAATAAAGAGTTAAAATTTTGAAAAATGAAAATTAGTTTAGCTTTACAGAAGGAAGTGTGGGATTGTAAAATTAATGGAATGTCAATTTATTTGCAGTTGTTCGATCATATGAAGACAAATTCTATTATTAAAGAATTCATTCGGTAAGTTGGTAGTTAGTTTTCACTCTGAATATTAATATAATATTATATAATTATTCAATTAAGTAGAAAAGTAGTTATGATAGGAATGAAGTAATGTAACATTAAGGCATCTAATATTATTATAATATTTGCAATATGAAATAAAAGTGTTTCTTCGATTTATAATAAAAAAATCAAATAAAAACATAACTGGCTTGTTTTTCAGGAATGTCGAAAGAAGAAAGAAAACCGTAAAAAGCAGAGGAAAATCCGTTATGGCCCATTCAGTATTTCCTAGTGTAAAACATGATGCATTGTGAGAGAGTGTGTCGAAAAATTCTTTCAATTGAGGTTCAGAAGATTGAGCAGTTCAGAAAATTAGATGTTCTGTTATGTCAAGGTTTGATTTCTGTTCCAAATAAACTTTATATTTTATTTCAAACATGGAATTCATGCATGCATACTTTAAAAAGAAACTGTTTAACTTCTTTTATCTGTTTTTGGTATTTTGATGCGATTGTATGTAAAACTAATTAGATACCTATAATTATAAGCCTGATATTTTCCTTAGCTTTATTTTTGAAGGACGAAAGTAATCATTAAATTAATGACGCAATTACTATTAAGAAATATTACGTAGTCAAAACTTTTCTCGACAATGACTAAAGAAACAATTTCTGTTCTAATCACCCTGTTAACTTTACAATTAGTTGTATGATGGGTTGACTTTCTCGCATGTGTTCTTATATTATATGTATTAGTAGTAGTAGTGCCAAAAACACTATAGTTTTGATTTGCAAATACCAACAATAAGCTAACCTAGCTAATCAGACAGCAGCTAAAATTCTGTTTCTCGAGACTTAAAATGCAAAGTGGAAAACAATTTCCATGCAGAAGTAATTCGGGCATTGGTTGGTCTTGGTTAAGTCTATCTTGAAACTTCCGAAGGAAATGGCCCAAATAAGGATGATTATCGTTGGCACTTGACCACAAGAAAAAGTAAATTATTCTGTGATCTGTGAAAGTACCTACGTAATTGAATGAATGCCATAAAAATAAATAATGACTAATACACAAACAGTTGTACAATTGACTTGATGAAAACCATTATTTATATTCTACTTGCTAAAGAATTACAACATTTCTGTTTTATACTACCTAGCATATTATACCTGTACAATTACACAAAAGTTACATGCAATAATTTCACTAATTACAAATATAATAGGTACAATGTGCAATCATAATCATAAACTAAAACACACATTCTAATTTCTATATTATAGATCGTATATATAGGTCTCATACTATCTGTCTAATTAGTGGAGGTTTCTAACTCTAACTGACATAATAGTTAAACTAATTGTAAGTATAGTAAGTAAGCTTCATGCAATAAACAACACTTTTTACACACAAAGTATGTAGTAGTATGACAATAATATTATTTTACCTTATATATATTACTATAAGAGAAATTAGAAAAATGAAAATACGACTAATTAGTAGATTTTAGCCTAATAAAAAGGCTTTTGCCATACAATATTAATTGAAGACAGAAATCACCCATACCATACATGTATATCAATAAATTTTAGTTTTACATCATTGCGTACATACTATAATATTTACAATCATCTTATGAATTACGACAAATCGTTTTTAAAAAGCACGTTCTTCGGTGTCTAAAATTAATGCATATTTGTAAGAGTACGTTCCAATCTATAAACAAATGGTCACTTGAAATAAGACATAAATATTTTCACTTCGTTACTTCAAAACTTTTTAAGTTGGTAGACATTGCCGTGTTCACATCGTGATTTTTGGAATTGTATAATGATAGCGAAAGCGAATTCCAATTATGTATTAGGTATAATAATATGTGAACGCCACAGTTCCTATGAATATAATATTATTAACAATTATAATGCAAATCTTTCTCCCATTCATTTGGCATGGCAGGATTGAATGCCTCGATTCAATTTTAAGTGTGTAATAAAGTGCATAATAATAAATAATAATAATATTTTATTATGTATTATGTTAATTCATAAAAGGGTTTTCCGTCTTTACTGGTGACCACGGATTATTCTGAGCAGCAGCTGACGCAGCTGAATTTCCTTGTGTCAAGCCTTGGATCTGTAATTGTTGTTGTTTCTCGCGGATTTCATTGATGGATGGTTTAGCAACCGCGTTTTGCAAATGGAAAGGGTTCACAGTTTGAGCTGTTCCTGTCGTTAGCAAACTGGGGCCTACTGCTGTAGGAGCAGCGAATGGATTTTGCTGGAGACCCATACTTAAGTTAGAATTAGAACCAAGCCCCAGTATAGGTGTTGTCGTTGCAGAATTGTTGGACGGAACCAAGTTATCCAAATTAACCAAACCACTATTTTCTCCGAGGAATTCCATCGGATTATTTCTTTTTAAGGCATTAGTCGAGCCTAGAGGAGTTGGGGAGGAATTGTTACTATGACTGTTCATATTCATTGGGGTAAGCAAAGCGTGACCGATAGGTTCCATCCCAAAAACTGATTTGTTAGGTTCCGTTCTCTTAGAAATTGTATCGAATTCGTCTTCGTCTAGGCCACCATAGTTTGGCGTTGATGTGGAAGGGCCAGAATTGCTACCTCCAGTGCCAGGCGACCATGGATCAGCTTTCACTACGGGAGGAGTTTTTCCAGGATTTATCCAAGGATCTACAGAGCAATGTACGCATGTCATTACCAAGCCCAAAGTAATTAATTGTTTGCAAGTAAGATCAGGTATCTTTAATTGTGTAAACGTACCAGCACCACCAGAAGAGCCACCACCTCCAGTAGCTCCGCCAATATTAGAAGAATTCCATGGATCTTGTGGAGATGTGACAGTACTACTCGAACCACTCCAAGGATCAGCAGCAGCCACCCTTTGTACAGGTGCCCAAGGGTCTGCAATTCCACCCACAGCCCCCCCAGGGGAGATTGCAGCTGCCCCTTGAGGCAAGGCCGCTGCACCTCCTAAGTCAACATCTAGTAAATCCACTAGAGCACTACCATTATTCTTTTTCGATGATCTCGTTGGTTCTGGACTCCTAAGGAACAAGTATTAAAAATCACCATTAATATTAGAAGAACATGACAATCTTGTATAATATTGCTAAATTAATTTGTACCTAAAATGCAATGGAACATGAGAATGTTAATAACTATAGAAAATACTTACCCGGTTTGGAATTCTTGTTCACTTTGGGACAGAGCCATTTGAAGTCTGAGATCATCAGAGCGACGTCTTTTCTCTTCTTGGTCAGCTTCTTCTTTGGACATGGCCAAAGCCAACTGAAGCTGTAGTTCCTCTTCTCCGACAGTTTGGGGGCGAGCCTGCTCCAGTTCTGAATTGTTTCTGCGTCGTGTATAACCCTGGCCGTCGTGCACAGTGACACCGTTCATTTCAGCTCCATTGCTGAATTGATGCGAGCTAAAAACGGGACTCGTGGGCGTCGTATCGTTAGAGTCAGATGATCCAAATCCAGATACAGTTTGGGCAAATCTAGACCACAACAGCAAAAGTGAAATTCAATATCCGTATCCGATTGCCCTTTTACGCCCTCAGCGTTGTCAGCATTAAACAGACAACAAAGAATAACATGACAGTCCACCGTCTCATGGCATGAGTTTTGCTTTGTTTTGTACAACTGCTGTGTTTTATGATTTCATCACAAACGTACAACGCTGATTGATTGGAAACACACGAAAACATTTGGAAATAAATACCATAACAAATAGAGATGTGGATGTGAGTGAATATAAATTTGTCTCATCCATTTACATGTATCTATTAATCTACTGCGTACATATCTCTAGAATTGCACTATTGTTAAAATAAGCATTTAGATATAGATGCTTTATAGCTTTATATGATACATGGAATTCTTTTTGGATAATCATATAGATCGTAGAAACATCTCTTATATTACATGAATAAATATAGGTCACATTCTAGAAGTTCTGACGATGCGCCATTATAATATTGTGCGTTTAACGAATTGTTAAAAATGAAAAGTAGTTTTAAAATACTAAAAATAGTGTACCTTTCCCTTGCTTTCAGTGCTCGAGCTCTTTCGTTTCTCAGTCTTTCCTCTGAGCTGAGAAGAACTACAAGCTGTTTGGCCTTCTCACGTACATTTAAACCTTGGTCCTTGTTATCTTCAAAATACTGGAAATCTTTTAGAGTCTGAATAGCGAATATATTTTCTTTGCACTGCTGGGCCACCTGGTAATTTAGACGTTTCAATAACAAATTTACAATTAGTATGATTCTAAGTCCCAAATTTATGATTAAAAATTTAAGGTTCCTATTCCTAATCCGGAGCACATTTCTGAGTTTCTGTTTTTACTTGGCCATTTATTTTTCATTTCATTATCCTTAGAGATACTCATCTCATAAGTAAGTGTACAATTTTACAGAGGGACCAGCTACAAGTTAGTTGTAACTGGGAATGTGTAATTTAGAAAGATTATGTAAATTGTAAACAAGATGATAAGAATAATAAGAATATTCTATTTCTTTACCTTTTTAAAAGCAATTTTTTATCATTCTTTGCCAAATGATTTCTACGGGCATTATATTTATTATAAATTATATAGCCCACGGAGCAATATTTTTACAATGTAATTAGCAAATTAATTTTTTATTGTGTTTGCATATTTGAATTTAATTTGTATAGAACTCATACGTCGACGGTTCTTGTATGAGTATGTTTATCAAACTAATTCGACTAAATCACATTGAGCGATCCTAATCCTATTTGATGTAACAAACTAATCTTGTAGAGTGTGAAAGTATTTGCTTTGTTAATCAGATTAATTATACAATTATGATTGGAATCTTGTATAAGTACCGACTTTCCTCTGTCCTTCGTTTAAATGAAAAATTCCGGATTCAAGAGGAAGTATTTATGTACAGTTTATTTAAGAAAAGTTGAATATTTTTATTTACCCGTTCAGAACCAGTTTTTATAAGATATTCAAGGAGAACTAAGGATTTATAGACGTGTCTCCAATTCTTTCCGTGATCATTCAGTCTCTTCCACAACATTTCCATGATCTGAGAAAAGGCCTCGATGTTGTAAGTCAAGTCGGCTATTTCCGACATTAACGTACTGGACGGACCCCATGGATCGTTGCTTGTTGCCTCCCGCACTTTCTTCTACAATATCAGAATAATAACTGATTAGTTTTACGTATTTCATTTTGCTAATTATTCAGGTCTTTGTTCATTCAAGATTTGTCATTATTGTTCTAAAATGCAAATAATATATGGAAATCTTAATTTGTGTAAAAATGTATATGAGTCAAATGCTTACCTGAGGCTCTGTATAATTATGAGCTATATTTTTGATATTCCTCCGAAGGCCTGCCACACTGACTTGCATCTTGATTTTTTATAGTTGACTGTTTGACTAAAAAATTCAAACAAGACGCATTACATATTATCTGTACTCGCTTCCACAAAAATGCCAACAAAAAATAAACGAAATCCATTTATAATTTAATATCCTTTACACAGGGTAATAGTCCTTTACATACCTTAATAAGGTTATCTCCTTTCCCTCGTTGTGCTAATCTTCTGAACACTTTCTTCTGTTCAGCTAATTATTTAAATTCTCTCCTAAAGAAAAAAAAACATTTCATGTATGAGTACAATTTTTAAATTAATGTCATAAAGAATCTATATTATGTATTTTATTTCGTAATTTATTATAAAATATATATTCATGAAACGCTAAAAAGTACGTACATACAATTTACACTTCATTATATTCGCAATAATGTATACGGTAGATTTTGTCTCATTAAAAACACAGCACGAATTTTTTACGCCAATCTGACGGAAATGTTATATGATTCACACAAGGTCTATTCTCTTTTATATACAATAATATCCTGCTTGAAAAACAATTCGAGCTACACAAACGTCTCTTGTCGATTACTAACTTTGCATTTCCAGAAATTGTGTATAGGAAACTGTAGAGATAGCAAAGGCAAACGACGTACCTCTTCTATCTATCGTTAAATTACTGATAAAATGTATCGACGGTGAGTGGCAGATAATAACATGATTATTATTTCTCATTATTATAGTCATGATGAGTAAAGTCATAAAACGCCAGTCAGACAGGCAGTCGTAATATCAAGAGAAAGGACATTAAAATGTAAAGGTACAATGAAAGTAATATTCTTCAATCACTATCACATACAATGACTCGATTGTAGTAACCATGCATGCCTTGTTTTCCATTTAGAGTCTAAATATGATTATTACATGTACTATGTACTGTACTTGTATAGGTGCATTACTGGTAACTGCTATCATTAAAATGACATGACTAAAATAGGGACATATTTAATTTAATTCACATGATATAGGTTTAATAGGTTATGTGATAGATAAAGAGGTGTTACATATTAATCTTTGTGTACAGCAAATAATAAAAACAAACAGTAAATAAATCTATTGTGCCTTGTGTAAGTTCAGGATTCAGAAATCATGTTTAATAAAGTCCGTACGTGCCACTTGGCCACTTGAAGTGTAAAAATTACTTATTCCTCCTATAATATTTCTAGAGATTGTTATAGAATTTATTTATTTAAGTGTATACAACACAAATGTTCCGTCGCAAGTGCGCTACTCAAATAAGTTATATGATCTCACTTGAGACATTAACAAATAGAAATAGGTAAACAACATTCAGAATTCAATGATGTACAAAAATGCACTGAAACAAACTCAAAATACCCCAAAAGTTAATTACTAGTTTATTGATTACTTATAATAACTTGGGTTCATGGTTCACTGGAAGTCAAATGTTAAGGTCATTATTTATGTATAATCAAATCAAGCATAACAATAAACAATAATAAGTTATAATACGAAAGGTACACAAACAGTATTATGACTTGCAAATTATTATTCTGTTTGTTATGCATCAACTTATCGCATAAATATTTATTTTTGTAGCTTAACAATAACAGACTGTATTTACAAATTAAATTATTTGCTTGGCGAATTTTAATACACAAATTAAGTGTTTTCCACATGCACAGATGCACATATATACATAATATAATTCTCTATATTCCATACATCTGTACTGTGTACCTATCTATACCTCAAGTGCACAACAGGGCAGAGACCGATTAAATCTTAGAGATATGCATGCGGCTGAGACTGTCATGACGGTTCAATGCTATTTTTATGCACAAATGGGGAATCGAAGTCTGTTGTAAATTAACACGTAACATTACCTACAGAATTACTATGCACGAAGAAAAAAGATCTTCTTGCAGTCATATATAAAACATTCGGTATGTGTGATGTGCATATAACATGATCCTAAATAAAGCTTAAGCTAAAATTATTCGGATTTTACACTAGAGGAGAGAAAATACATTTTTCGTGAACAACTCTGCTCACAGTACTTACCATGCATATTCTGACCACGTATAAAAATGTACTGCAAACAAAATACAGTAATTTCGTATAGGGTAAATAATACAATGCAGAATTGCCAATTAGAAATTGCGACTCTTTGATAAATATTTTTTATGCCAGTGCCTATACTATAAGTATTTACTTAAATTATTATCAATCAGTTAGCTTGTCTTTGTATGCTAATTAATAAACCTTGGTAGTTTTCTCTGACATATTTAATTTACTCCTACTTTTGGTTCTGCACTTTTAGTGAAAAAATATTGACGTCTTTTCACGGGGTATGTGTAGTTAGGCGTATGAAAACATCAAAGACTTACGGTTGTTAGTGCGTGCGTTAGTTAGGTATAAATACATTAAAAACTACAAATAGGTACCTCTATTTTATAGCCTATAGCCTAATAATAACGATACCATACAATGAAGGTATTATTAGTAAGTATTACAATACAGGACTTGTACTTACCTGTATTGTTGCTAAAGTTTTAAGTGTGCTTTGCCTATAGGTACATACTATTACATACAGACGTATCTACATTCTTTATTTGGCATGGCCTTATTTTTCCACTAACTTGAACTACATAATATTAATTCAGTATAGACGAGAGTTGAATTGAAGGAGGATAATTGGTGAACTGCAGAAGCAAAGAAGCAAGAAATAACTTAACCTACTCTCGAGAGGACAACGCTCAAATCTCTACTTTAACGGAGAACTAACTAAGCAAATACCTTTTTAAGAAGAAAAGAAGCATTTTAAACAACCAAAGAAGCCAATAAAATACAAATAATACGATTACGAGCTCAACCAAAATACTATGTTCATCTTTTATGATCTTTACACATGCGTATGTATAGTCTGATCAATTATTATATCATTTTACACATATAAACGTTATTTTTTTACTATTGAAATTATGTAAAACATGAGAAAACAGAAATACAGGTATACTTACTGAAAATATACAGCCAAGTTTCAATCAAAAGATTAGATAAAGAAATGAATAACAACCAATGATTTTTACTTATCATTTTTTACAGTGAAAATTTGGAGCAAAATATTTTCAGTTTAAGAGAGTGAGATACAAGAATACACTTATTTAGAAAAATTATTTTTATTTTCCGAGATTTTTAAAGACTGAATGAAGGAGGAGACGATTTGGGGAAAAGATGTCTTGGGTCAACAAAAGAGTTACGGTTTTATTTAAAATCCCTGTTTGGATTTGTTTGGAAACAGTTGTGAGTCTGGTGAATGATTCAACCTGACCTGTTAAGTGAGTGCATGTGCAACTTATTAAAGCCTTTTTTTACGTATCGTTTTTAGCATTTAGTTTCAGAGTAGTGTATAGTATGTTTGCTTTGCCTTGAACAGAAGCGTAAAATTTAGGACAATTTTTCATGATACAAAGCAAGGCAAAACATAAGCCTATTATTTCTTCATTAGATTACAGTTTACCATGACTTATCTTCGTACCACGCTACACGCTCTGCAAGCAGAAGCACTAGCACTGTTGAATTAATTATATAATAACATTATTACATTGCTGTCTACTGATGACTACAGCATGATATCTCTGTACAAAAACTATGTCTTACACTAATGCTCTTTTGCTACTGGTACCTCTACAATCTGTGGAAATTTCTACACTTACTCATAGTTTAAATCTTTACATTTTCCTGCAGTATTATTAAGGAATCACATCACACGAAAAATAATGTGATTGTCATGCAGAAATCGTAAATTCCCATTACCCACACCCCTTTTGTATTGCTGCATTGGTTTTCTTCTGCTGGAAATGCCTTAGTCATTCATGAATCATATGGTATCAATCCAGCTTGTAACTAAATATTTTGCCCTAATAATTATTACAACATGAAATGCTTACTCGCAGTCAGTCGCAGTATACTTTCCCTTATTGATTATTTCTATTACCAAAAATTGTTAATACATCAAATGAATGACATACTAATTTGGTCCATAAAATTACGACCTCTAGTCCATATAAACCGCTTGTTTTGTATGTTCAACCATAATATTATAACTTTGCTGTGGTTAAACAAACGATTGCCATTCAGTTTTTGATATTCAGATATTGGAAAAATTGCTATATACAAATCAATGCAAATACATCGTATATGAATACAAATGATTGTGCATCCCCCAATGAGATACTATGGCATGATATTCAAAGACAACTACTATTGAATTCAATATCTATACAATGAATGTGACAAAAACCCCAGGATTTTTTTACTATTTCTGAGAGCATTCAGTAGTTCAGAAGTTGGTTCAGTAGTAAAATATCGTGAAGAATGCGTTATAGTTATTACTTGGTAATTAAAAGAAGTTACATAGTCTACTTGATATTTCACTCCACACTTCAGCCATCCTCTTATAAAAGTAGTTTGCACAAATGGCATGCATACAATTACATGCTAATTAATTGCTATTTCTTTACCCTCCTCCTTGCGATTATAGCAAAAACATTTAGCAAACTACTGTACTATCAATGTCATTCAATGCAATATATAATAACGAGAAGGGGAGATTACGCCAACAAGTGAAGATGTTGACTCGAGGATATTGGTCTCTTCCTATCTGTTTCTTATTCTCTTCCTTCCTGTACTCATCAATCTTTGCAGTTCTTCAGCAGACACAGTCTCTCACTACAATCGACATACACGTAAAAACGCAACAACTATGTATATATAACTACTTAATGGAGGAATCCATGTTGTACGCTGTGGAGGACTCTGTATGAGATCACACAGAACAGAAGTCACAAACACGAAATTCATAGAGCAACTTTTCATATACAATTATAAATCATAACAATTCGTTCTCTATTAATGCAGAAAACACACACGCTTCCTTTGTCCTGACTTTATCATGAATGAAGCATACAAATTCGCGAATGAAGCACACTGGCACATACTCGAATCGTGTATTACTTATAGACTATAGATAGTCAGAGTTAGGAGCATTAGCAGCATAAATGAACCTTATTAGCAATTCAATATTGGAGACGTGCCACTTTCCATTTACATGTACCATATAGCAGGAGTATCTGTATTTGCTAATCACGTAGGCACTTGTTAAGATTCTAATAAAATATCGTACATAAGTTACCATGCATATATACTACTAGCTATATAGACACCCAAGATTATAGAATACTAGCCATATGCTGATAATAATATGATCCACCAACCAATAGCCCATACGTCATGCAAAGATCGTCTAGGTCAACTAGTCAACAACTGACTGATTCTGAGTACATGTACTATACAAGTACGTATATGTGTCTCTGTGTAAAAACACGTTGTGAGAATACAACTTAAATACTCAGTAGTGCCATTAACTAGTTAATAATTGTCGTACGTCCATGCTTGTTATGATTACAATGTACAAAAAGTTTATTTTTAAGAAGACAGAGATCAAAGATTAAAACATGTATAAAAATCTCATTCGCAGCAATTAGAACGTAAGTAGAACCTAAAAATGCAGAATGCAAAAAATGTAAGTACGGTATTTGTATTTTTGTTCTTTAAGATGAAACGGAGCGCCTGTATAGTCAACATGTTTCAACTTATGTAAACAGTTTCAATTTCGACAGATTCTCATTGCTTTTAGGAATGCCCTACTTAGGTACTTAAAGGGGGAAACTAACAAGAATGACTACTAGTTTATTAGCTATTTCTCTAAGCTAAAGGTATTTGCAATGCAAAAAAAGTATTTTCATTCCCTATAGACTGCAGTGTCACATGAACCTACTTTTCTCTGTCATAGTCACGAACTTTATACACTTTGGATTGTAACTTTGGATTGGGGCACTGACCAAAAGTCAAATCGTAAATATGGCAAAGAATTTTAACTAATTGTAAGCACATAACAATGAGACAAGGCACATGATTCCCTCATTTGCATTTTGTACGCATTAGCTTGCTTTCGTGTTAGCGTATAATTTAACACTCTTAACTTGACTCTGGCGTAAGTGCAAAAAATTCTGAGAAATTTTCTTGAGCTCTTCTCCACCCCGCTATCTACGTAAGTTTCCCTTTTACAAATTGCAGTGCATTGGGCCGTAGTACGCTTTTTTATGGAACCAACCTTAGGGATAACTTGCATCTTATTACTTACAATATTATGACGAGGAATGACTTTAGTCTGCCACTACAACTATGCATACAACTCTAGTTTTCTGGAAATTCCAGAGTCTGCTCAGTTTACATTGCACAATAGCACGAATACTAATTATGAGGTGAATAAAGTCTCACACTTTTCTACACAGATAAACCTTAGCGTAATATAGTAAAGTTTCAAATCTTGTTAGTGAAGACAAAAATTGAAATAAACGTCTAGGTCAGGTTTACTTAAGTCCTTCCGCGTATGTTATAGTTATGAAGCTTTAGAACAGGATTTTTTATGATTTTTTGTAAAATACATTGACATACAAAATGGGTTACATTTATATGCATCATCTGTAATAAACTTAATAAGTTGCAGCTTTAATGGATGTGTGTTATTTTTTGTTACTTAGACTCATTTAGGCAAGATTATCAAAAAACTCATTTGGAAAGTTGATCTCTTCACCCTAAGTAAACATTTTTGTGTAAACAAATATCAGATACCCTAAAATCTAATAAGAATTGGAGACAATCACAAAATGTCTGTCTTATCGCAATGATTGTAGGGAATTCGTAATGCTTTCTTTTTCTTCTATGCTGTCGGAAGATTTGCTACGGAAGATATTGGGCATGGTTAGCTTAATTAAAATTTATTTTTCTTGTGTGTTTCTTTAATTGTGACAAAATAGTCGGCCAAAGTTCTATAGAGAGATTCTTTATACTTTATAGTCAATATTCAAATCCCAATCAGGAAATAAAAGAAAAAGTTGTTTTCTTAACATGGAACAGATCGGCTTAGGATCGCAAGGTCACCTTTTGCTTGAGAATAGTTAGAGAATGTATAGAACAGATGATACGAAGAATAAGAACAATATAACTAAAGTGGTATAAAATATATAGGTAAGGTAGGCAGAAGAAAATAACTGCAATTATGAAAAAACGTCTTAAACAAATGAATTTTAGAAACCGACTTTCCATATTATAAGTATAAATCAAGCATAAAATTGCTTCTTATAACAAATCGGCGAAGTTGATCGTGATAAAATTACATGTCACTGTATAATTATATCTACCTGTACGTCTCTACTATCCTTCTATTTCTCGATGAAATATCCCACATCTATATATGAACTATAGACAATAGTGTCAGAAATTATTAATACATTTGCCGTGCGAGTGATTGGTCCTACAGAGAGCCTTTAAAACAATTAAATTTAATGGAGTTGTGCATATAGAACGGTGTACTGAAACGGTCACTTGAATCGACTAGCCTCTGGCTTTTTGGAAATTGTTAGAAAGTAGGTAGGAGAAATGGCCAAATAACCTTCAGCAAATGACAACGACATATTAACATGAGCGTAAATTCTTTACTTTGGGCTTTCTTAAGTTGAAGATGCCATAATGTCATACAGAAATAGAACAGAGCACAATCCTAAGTAAGAAATGACACTTTAAAGACATAAATGAAGTAAACAAAATATTGCACAGGAAATTATTCAAAGGAAGGGTGTAGGTTTTAGCTATTTTGTTTAAGTTATACAAATACAAGGACTATTTGTACAAAATCTATCACATTTGTAGCATAAAATTGGACCTTGAACATTTTAGTCAAAGCCAAATCCACTTATAAAGGACACATTCGGGTAGAATCGGTTTGTATAAGTGTACACAGATATTTACAAAACAGTACGGACAAAAATCCATATTTTGTATTAGTGACACTTTTTGGTTTCTTGTCTAGTACATACGTAATTTGAGAGTTAAAGGGTTAAACAAAACACTTAATTAGTAATGAAGAGAAATGACGAAGTTGAACTTACCTATTTAAAAGTATGCCCGTTAAACTTGTTACGTAAAATGATAATGACGCATTTAAAACTTAAGGCAGTAGTGGAACTGAAAGTTGAACGTGTTAATCACTGCTGAATACTGCTGACTTAAATATACGTTAATATTCTATTAATAATAATAGGAGAAGTATAAAACTGTGTTTGTTTATGTATGTCCATCGATTATTGTATTGATTAGTTAATATTATTAACTGTTTGACTTTTGGCTATCTGTATTCTTTGTAGTTTACTTGCACCATTTTTGGTTTGTTATTTCTTTGTGTGAGGATATTCGTTTCTCTTACACTGAACTGAAATAAATAGGGTCTTAAGGATTTTGGTTGTTTGTAAGTTAAACATTAAGCGAACTGTGAGTTTTGTGAGCAGTCTTTCTGTGTATGTGCTCTTGTTTCGTATATACAAATAGAAATAGTCGAGTAAATTACATGTGATGCTACTGATGCATCATGAAATCAGCAATTTTTAAACTGCCAAGTGAGAGCAATAATGTGGTAGTCGAAATTATAAATAGAAACTAAAATCGTATTTTTATTAGTTAATTGCGATGATGGTGGATTGTTGTTGTGAAGGTGAATGGATGGTTGTAGACTTGACTCACTTGACTCTTCTTGATAGCAGTAAGTAAAGAGTGAAGTATCTGTCTGTGTATAAACTGTACTTCTCTCTCTCTATACGTGTGAGTGCAACTGCTCTCGTATACAGCTTATTCGCGTTTTGTGTACAGGATTTGATTTACTTAACTATGAAGAAGAGTTATAACAATAATATTATACTTATTATTATTTCTATGAACGTTTGCAATACAAGAATATAAAATACTTTAACTGAAACTGTTCTTGTACTTGTACTGCAGAGCACTAGCACTGTTCTACTAGCTCACAGAATAAAGTTCTTGTAGTGCAAGACAAGTATAGAGTATGTTCTTTTCTGCCAGTATTATGTGTTTACTTATCTGACACATTCTCATATACTACGTAGTCTCTCTCTCTCTCTATGTTTATAGAACATCTAGTAGGTACTTGTAGAAATATACAAGTATAGAATGCCAAGTCACGTCGTATAGCTTCATATTGTTCCCAAAGATTTAACTTTATACTCAGTATGGAGTTAACGTTATTGCTTATTACACACATTACAAATAAAGCTTATAATATAGAATCGCTTCGTAGAAATTATGGTGTGTGTGCATTATCTCTCTATGTATGGGCTTTCGTATTTTAAGTATAATATAAGCGAGCATATAATACAGGCAGAATATTATGTATAAGGATACATGTAGTACAAATGCATTGCAATCGGGTTAACTTCCGAAAAACTATATGCTCACAAAAAGTTCGCAGCACTTTCGGGGTACCTTCGGGATTTTTGTGGCAGATTTTCATGGTCACTGCCGCTATTACTCCCGTCACCCTCCCTCCTCCCTCCCCTTCCAATCCAATTTCGTTCTATGCAAACAAACATACATTTTCATAGAAGATTTACATTGTTTGTGTAAATTGAATTAGTTGTAACTTAATTATTGTTCTGTAATGGTATGTATACCTACGCTAATTTGCCAACATGATATTTGCAAATTCGAAGGAGAGAAATGGTGCAATGACTGTTTCTTCGTTTGTCTTTGTTAATTTTAAATGCAAAATGGCAAATGCATTAATTACTATTACTAATGGAGTAATTGGAATATATGAACGAGCAAAATGCAGCATGCAATGATGCAAATAAATTCAGTCTATAGTCTAGATGTAAATATGTAAATATAATAGCTCAATGCCAATTCAAAGTCAAATGAGAAAAAGACGCAAGCTAGGACTAGGACTCGTTTCTCATTCTCATTTATTGTTCTTTAACTTTTACTTTAGTTATTGTTGAGGGAAGATTGTAAAACGCATTATCTGCTTTATTACAATTTTAAATTGCTATGTGACTTTAGTTGAGATTACGCAGCAACACACTTACGGCATTGAAAGAAAGTCAGTTTAAGTATATACCTAAGAAGATACTTTGTAATTGCCATGCATTCATCAATGAAGCCTTTTGGAGCATAATATTGCTTGATAAGGTGGGAACTGTGTATATGAGTATGTAAAAATTGGAGGAATTGCTGTACATGTTATGCAAAATAATTTCCAAAGCTGTATAAAAAATAAAAACCAATATCAATAATAATGAAAACAATTGTCTGATAAATCAGATTCTAGCTGTGAAATCTGCAAACCTATACATGTGGTAAATATACAAATCGAATTGTAAATAAGTGAATTAAAGTCATAAAATAAATAATTTAATTTCTCTAAGGGCAGATTTTTCTGTTATAAAGAATTACATTGGTACGATGGTACTTGGAGAGACAGAATAAGTTTTGAAAAAACAGGCATAATATAAATAAATACCTAGACTTATTTTTATAAAGCTAAATAAAATTAAGTTAACTAAGCTTGCATATGCCTTATGTGACCTTGTGTTTAGTACGGTAGTAAAAATCAGTCAATAATAAGTCTTGTTATATTCATGAGTACATTGAATTGAGATTGGCGAATTATTGGCAATAAGTATGAAAAAATTGTGAATCAAAAGGAGGTTAAAGAAACTAATGGTTTAGAAATCACGTTTCACATCCCACCTATACAACCAAGTCTAAACCAAAGCAACTATTAACCCCAATAAATTATTTTGATGTTTCTCAGATTTTTCCGTGCATTCAGGTTCTAAGTTTCATTTCGCAGAGGGCAACAAAATCATCCGTTTCTGAAGACTTCAGCACTTCCTCCAACGTAAGCCGCTCTCTTCAGAGGGACGAATGCACTAAGGTTTAGACATATAGAAATAATATTTATCTATGTACTCTATAAGTCTTTATATTGCATATTTCCAGAGGAAGATTCGATTTATATCATTCTTCGGTATAAATCCTTTCCTCAAGTTTTCCGTGATTGTTGCCGAAAATAGCGCAGAGAGTAAGATTTTATTGTAAATATTTCTAATAATAATATACCTGATGATCGTTTTGTAATTAGTCAATTACTAAAACGGAATGTGATGATTATTATTAACTATTAAGAAATGTACGTTATTTATTTAAGGTATTAAATATTTTATCGTAATTTTTTATTTTTGTCCATAGAACAACTGTTTCAATTTCAACGGAAATCATTATGGCTGCAAAGAGAATTTCTCAAAGTGCCATTAACTGGGCTGCTATCGCCGAAAGGGTACCGGAAAATCAAAAGGTGTTTTATAATGCACTGAAGGCTCGCAGTGACAATTATTTGCGAAGGTATTATTTCGAATTACACTTTTACATTCATTAATAATTATGTATCAAGGATGTATCATGTAAACATATAATAGGGGGGGGGGGGGGATCATTTATTAAATAACAAATAATATATTAAATAACAAATAATCACTGCCTTAATACATAAGGTAGCGATTAAATAAATACCTAAAATAAAGGATGTGTAAAGCTAAAAAGTTATTGCTGATTATATTTTAATTTTCAATGCAGAGATCTACACAGACTGATATTTACAAAATAATTTTGTTAGCTTTAATCATAAGCCTGTAGTAAAGCGCTTAAGTAAATTAAATATTCAGTAATATGTTTTAATCATTTTTAGGGTTCTTTCTAACCCCGAAACAGCACCAAAGTTGGATTTTAGTGCGTATAAGGCTAAAATTCCAATTGCTGGATTAGTTGACACTTTCCAAAAGCAATACGAGGCTGTAAAGGTGGCATACCCAGCAGATAAACTGTCCAGTGAAATAAGCGCTCAGGAGAGCAAAGCTGTAAGCTCCTTATAATACGTTTATTGATTTTGTAATACCTGAATTAAATTATCTGCCTGCCTTACTAAGATTTTATTCCTAATAACTTAACTTCTACGACTTTTTTTTGTTTAGGCACAAAATGTCAAGCAATTCATTGAAGAATCGAATAAGCGAATCGCTGCAAATAATGAAGGAATAGCCAAATGGGACAAAATATTGCCATTCGAAGAAATGACAATGGAAGATTACAAGAATGCCTTCCCTGATCAAGCTCTGGATCCTATCAATAATCCAACATTATGGCCACACACTCCTGAGGAACAGCCAGGATACAATGATAAGCACCGTGATGCTTCTGCAGAACACTGAAAAGTTCCATAAAACCCATTTGAATCAGTCAGGTGCGTTTGCTGATTACATCCAGCGTTGAAGTCAAAATTTAAATAATGTAGTAATTAAAAGCATTCAACTCGAAAATGAAAATCTTCGCTGCTTCAAAATCTACTGCGAAATAATTGTGAACTAGTTATGACTTAACTGGAACTATTCAACAAAAATCATTTCGTGTACTTTAAGTTCTAAAAAGTCATACTCTGAGAATGTTTAAAATGTGAATAAATAGATCCTTAATAGATAAATTATATACTGAAATATACATAAAATGCTTACTGAATTGTGATTATCTAATTCATACTCATACTATTATTTTTATGAAAGCATTTATCTATATTCTATGAAAAGTGGTTTACCATAATTAGTCAAGTCATACTGTCATTTAGTGATGTGATATGTTTTGCAAACTGGAACTACGATTTTATAATATCAAAAGTACGATACAAATTAAGTTTTTCACAACCTACTTTTACTTTCAAACAAAGTAGCAAACTGTGGAACAAGCTACGTGTTTAGATCTTGTTTTCAAAAAATAACTCGTTGCTGTCTACAAAAAGTTATGAAATTTTAAAATCAAGTTCCTGAAATTCCTGATCCATATAGGTATCACGAAAAATAACAGGAAGGCAACACGGTTTGAGCTTCACTAGGACCTCTTTCTTAAGAAGGCGATAAATGAAAAACTAACAATAAAATAAAATATTACATATGTGTAATGGGATTCTTTTACACTTTAGAAGGCCACACTGAATCCAAGATGAAAGCAATGTTTTGTTTAGACGTGCATTTATTTTCATAAAATCTGGGCCGGTTATAATTATCGCCTACACCATGTAAGTAGATTCGACATCGAAGTGTTTGGGACAAACTAAACCCTGCAGTCTTACCCACACTCAAAACACTGCAAATTATTTGCACAAAGATATGCTTTTTCTTGGGAAATAAAACACTCACAATTGTTTCGGAAAAAGTAAAGCCATGCAACTACCCGGCAAATCAGTGTCTGGAACCAGCAATTAAAACCAGAAAGCCATATGAATTCTGCGGTCAAGAAGCCTGTATATAGAACTAGAACATAAGCCTTGTTGATAGAACCATCACAAACATGCTAAGTCTCTGGCAAAGACGCCTCCCGAACAATGAAAACCATGAAAAGTCTCAGTACTATGTCATCATAGGGCTTGATATCTAAAACTTGCAAGATTTCTAGAAGAGAGAGGCTTAGGCATTCTGTCTCTAATCTTGGCGTTGGCGTTTCCGTGTCAGACAATTTGCGAATACACACTACATAGTAGAAAAATTTCATATCCCTAAAATTCCTAGTATACAGCTTTTGTTTTTGGCTAACTAAGAAATAATACACAGTATAGAATTAGGAAACAGTTAAAGAGTAATGGAATAACTGTTAGGTAAAGAATACTTCCACAATAGTTTACAGCAATAGCAAAACGGATACAATGAAGAACAAAAAAAAATCTACAGAGCACAGTTCATATGTAGTTTGGACTTTGACTATGCAAATACGAAATAAATGTGACAATGAAAATAACGATTTTTCAGCCTTGGTTTTCAAAGTATCCGTATGTGTTATATTATGTATATAGCTAGTGAGATTAATCCAAATGAACTGATATAAATAATAAACAATTAAATGTTTTCCTCTGTAACCCTTTCCTATTTATTAATAGCAAGTTACCCGCAGATAGTTAACAAGATTCATTGTATTGTGCATTAGTCTAGATTGCCAAATTCCAACATGCAATTCCCACTCACCCTAAGCGTAAGCAAGGAAATACAGCTACACTAATTTCAGCTTCAACTAGGTATATGTACATTTGTACATCCAACTGCTTATGGGACAATAAATGAGCATGAATGATGATGCGATTGAGGCAACATGCAGAGAAAGATGCAAAAGTTGCTATTTGAAGACGGGTGGAGCTCAAGTTTTGGATAGCATGGCATGACATGAGTGACATGACCTATATACATAGATCAAAGATGTTCACGATTTAACATGTGGATGAAAATGTACCATGCACCTTTACTGATGTGACGTTGACAAGCAGCCATTCTTTGTTTACTGTGAGTTGTGAGACGGACATGTAAACTGTAATGAAATATTCCAACAACAAAATAAGAGCGCATAGCTAGAGATTTTTACAGTGTGCATATCGTATCATCGTATGTATATAAAAATATTTATTCGTGATGTACCTACTATGGCCCTTTTATTGTTGCTTAGCCCAACACCCGAGCTCACCATGATTATTAATGTTTTTACATGATACTATTTGCATTCGCCTAATTGGGTTTGCTGTATTAGAAAATCCGATAATATCAGTCGAGCAGTCTCAAGAATGTGAACTAGACTTTGACATTCATTTTATATGATTTTGAGGTCGTCGTTCTTTATGTTGTTTTTATTAAGCCGAATTCTATATATTTTAGCGTTCGTTTCTGTGTATATGAAAGTAAATAATTGTGTATATGTATTTTTTACATGTGCATGTATGTTTAAATGAGTGAATTCAATTAATAAGATGCTACTTGTAGTCTCTGGTAAAATATGTTGCTTAAATAAGATGTTTAAATAAGTTTAAATACAGTTTGTAGCTACCTGGTGCTTACAAGAGAAGCTTTAACAATTTTTTTCAATATAGGTATGTTTTAGAATGTATATTTAGAGATTGAGTTGGAGGAGGTATATGCATTTGTGTACATTTGTCCCACAACACTTTCATAAATCCAACTGTTTTTGTTTTGATGAAATAGAAGTACAGTAGTTGTGAGACGAGGCTGACTTATTCTTCTTGGACATATATAGAAGATAGCCCTACTTTTATTCATTGGCAGGATATGAGATGACTTCGCAAGATTTTTTGATAGTCATTCTCTTTAAACTTCTCTTCTTGCTGTTAGTTGATGATGAGGATGATCAGAATGTCTGCAGCGACCGCGATAACGTTACAATTGTTGTATTCGTTTGAAGTGTTGAATTGAATGTCGTGTACTTCCATTACCATTCTACCATTACTCTAAACTGTGTCTATGTAGATTGTAGAATATGTAGAAGTACTTTGTATGAACTTCCACTTCCCTATAATGAGTTGTGTTGCACTTATAATAACTTTACTGTTTCGTTTCTCATTTACTGGGTTTATACATGAGGACATTCTACATTCGAAAGAAAAAGGATTTAGAATTGATTTTGAATGATGATAATGTGAGAGGAGATTGACAGGAGACGTGAAATGAACAAAGCCTTATAAAAGCCAAGCGTTTGATCTACTTGCCCATTCTTCTCTTTCGTCCTATGCGACTAACACGCAGATTTACTTCTTTTATGGATTTTGTAACTTTGTCATTTGTCACTTTAGTCATTTTCTTTACCGCAGTTAGACTTTAGAATATTATTCAGAAAAATCGTCGTCTTTACTGATTTTTAACTGATCATGGTAAAAGGGAGAGTTTTATTGTCGTGTTTCACTAATTTTAAGTTTCTAGTCATTTGTCTATTTTGTATTCAAAAAACTGTGGTAGCATCTTTAGTGGAAGTGGATGTGGGTGATGGAAGCTCAAGCATTTTCGGTGTAGAGCAACCTGCGGAATATCGGAGCAGCAGTGATGTCATAGAACCTATTCAAATACCGCTGAAAAGTGAAGATGGAAATAGTAGTGGACAATCTCACAAGGAATCGAAACGTAAGTTTGCACAAAATTTGTTACACCATACTCAAAAATTAGTATATAAATGGCATGCGTTAAAGTTTTTTAATTATTCATGAAAACAGAAAATTTCCGTTCCCTACCCTTCTCCTTTTAATTATTTTGATGCAACTACTAAAAAGTTGACTTTCATTATTATTCTCCGGATTTCTCTGGAATTTCAGTAGTTTTCATGGCCTTTTAAAGTGTATGTTCTTGTAAAATGATATGTTGGGTTGTTACGAATAATTTCATGAAATTTTAACGGAACTTTAGTTATTTCGATGCTTATGATGATTCGACTTCAAAATGCTCCCTGTATGGCCGAGACTGGTGGAAATGGAACTTGCTACCCGAGAAATCAGTGTGGTCAATTAGGTGGTACTGCATCCGGAACATGTGCAGCAGGATTCGGAGTATGTTGTGTTTGTAAGTATTTTTCTTTTACATTTAGTAAATTCATATATGTACTTAGCTTAATAAAGTTTTCTGTAATTCTGATCTTTGTGATATTTTTAGTCGAAAAGACTTGCAACAGTGAGACCAACCAAAATGTGACTTACTTTACAAATCCAGAGTATCCAGGTACATATGACAAAAGCGTGGAATGTCCAATCACTATACAGAAGGTGGATTCAAATATTTGTCAGTACAGGTAATTCATATAAAACATTGAACGGAAGGAATACAGTAGGTATACTTTTCATGCGAGTTTAATAAAAGAACCTTAAAGGTCATGCAAACCTATAAGATAAGCTTGTATGAATATGGGTGGTAATTATGTGGCAAAGAAATGGTTGTTTGTTCAGTCCAAGGAGATGCCCTAATTTTCTGCCCTTTAAAGTCTGAATGCTTTCGCTTTTGTAAAATTTATCTACCTATATGTGCACTAAATATTAATTGACATGAACTCATTAATAGAAGGACATTAAGAGTCATGATAAAATGAGTATGAGTAATTTTTGAGGAGATTATGAGGTGTTTTTGTTTCTTAGACTGGATTTCGAGGCATTCACGTTAGCCCAGCCAGAACCAGTTGACCATATTTGCGAATCGGATGTCTTTGTTGTTTCGGGAGGAAGACCCGTTCCTCCAATTTGCGGAGAAAACACTGGACAACATAGTAAGAATTATAATGAACATTTCGACAAGTAATTCATATTTACATGTTTCATGGTCATTTACATGTAGGAAGAATTATTCAAAATGATTATTTATAGTGTACATTGATGCTGGTCCAAGCTCAGGAAATATTAAGATAAATATCATTACAAGTGGAGAATCAATGGCTAGAAAATGGCGTATTAAAATTTCACAAATTCCATGCAATGCTCAATATCGAGCTGGAGACAGTTGCCTTCAGTATTTCACGGGCATGTCTGGAAGAGTTAAGAGTTTCAATTATGGTGATCCGAAAATTCCAAATATTCCTATGCAAGATATGATGGTAGGAAGTGAACAAATAGTTGGGCTACAACTGTCTGCGCAAGAATACAGTATTTGTGTCAGGGCTGAAGAAGGATTCTGTGGAATCGTTTATGTCCCTTGTAAAGACTCTGCGGAACCCGCTGGTAATGATTATTAGAGCAGCCACTTACTTCACGAACCGTCACAAATAGATGTGTCTCACCACATTGTAATATAATCATCTTTTCTGTTTCTACACTCGACTAGACGCATTTTTGATCTCATCGACTTCCCAAAATATGACCGCTCCTCAACGAGCACTGTCTGGTTCCGGACAATGTCCTTCGGACTGGATTGGTATTGCCTGTGCTACAGACTCAGGAAGAGAAGTGCAAACTGATCGTTCTTCGTGCGTTGATAGGATATGTGGAGGAACATTTGCCAGCTTGTCTGGGTCAACACATCACGCCCCGATATATTGTAAGATTTTTTATTGGCTGCAATAATTTTGCTAAGCTAATTACGATGCTAATGATAATTGTTGTGATTTGTATCTGATTTGTAGCATTCAGCAGACCCTTTAACGTTAGAGTCCATTTTAACGATTTTGAAATGAGCGACCCTCTAGCTCCGGATCAAATGAACCGAGGATTTTGTCTTGATTTTGTCCAGCAACCGTGCCCTCAGTCGGGGTAGTTTGTAGTATACCTAAAACTATAAGAAGCTGTAATCAGATAACTTTAAAGCTTTCTACTAATCTAATCTACAACTCTCAGTCAATAATGCAATCAGAATTTCAATTTTACTTTTGAAATGTGTTTGCAGAAAATTCAAAAAATCATCGTAGAAGATTAACTGTTTTTAGCAGTTGCGTTTGAAGTAGAGACTAAGAGTTACAAAGAAAATCAATACTCGAAACCGAATTCCTTTTCACAATATGACACCTACTAAGCATTTCAGATAAAATGAACCAACATGATTTATTGAAAATATATTTATAAGCTGTATCGTTATAATCGTTTTACCACATTTGTGCAATTTTAGCTATTAATAAGTTGTTATTTATTATCTAATTATAAGTTTCTCATAATATGAAGACTAATACAAATTGTACCTACTTTAAATTAGGCATGTTTCGCTCATGCTAAAAACCAAATGTATACCACATTAAAGATATGGCGGCTACGAAATTTTAGTATATTTCTACATATCTAACCTGCTATTACCTACACAAAACACTCAGTTTATACTTTTATCATAGCCAAACAGTTTTCACTATCGGTTGAGACAAACAAGAAACGTTTGTTTCCAAAGATTGATGTTTTCAATACGGCCATCAATTTTTAGAATCATGATTTATTGATTTACCATGAATGATTATATTATGAAGATCCGAATATCCAAGGAGGTCAATTTGTATGAATTTGTATGAATGACGGTTTTAAATGAATTTTAATAGTGATACTCAATCTTAATACTGTTATTATGTGCTGATAGTGCATATTTTTTAATACTGATATAATTTTGTTAACATTTTATTGTTATTTTGTATAAAACTTACCTGAAAGTCAATAAATTCATTGAAGAGAAGACAACTTGTAAAGATTTCATTGTCATTTGTCATCAAACCATTAAAATCATTACATCTCGTGATCTTGCTAATTTAATATTTTTGCTATGTTACGAAAACCATCATTCATTCCATCAAATAAAGATATTTCACATACATAGTATTTATACCTAGATGGTTTTTTCTTAATGCTTTCAGTAACATATAAAATATGACAAAGTCAAGTTAGTGCTGAATTTTCGTCGTAACTTCAGTAGTAGTTAGTTGCAATAATAACCCTGTGCTGCTGCCATTCATATATGAATATAATATAATTTATATGTTAGTTATCCGCACCGCAACTCATATATAGCTAGCTAACGTCACAAAATTCATCTCACTATGGTATGGTACTAAAACAAACGATAGAGATTATGCAGATGAAACGAAGCGATTATGTAGGTATATGATGTTTTTTATATTGCTTAATGCCTGCAAAACGATATTATAATGATAACATTGTTTGTTGCTGCTATATAGACATAATAGGCAAGTTCGGCAGGTATACACTCTCTGGTACACATCTACAATATACAGAACAGTCTGGAGATCATGTACCTATAATCTGTATTTAGGTATGTAGCTATGTAGCTATGTACTACGTACTACAGTATGTCGTAAATAAAATATGTGTAGTTCTGCCATACACTGGCACACAAAATTGCACCATTCATTCACTACATTATGCATTGTATCTTTGTATCAAGTCTACAACTCTCTGGAAACTACTAGCAGCTTCTGGGCGATGCAGGAATAAAAATCCTGTGACTCATTCCGTATTACTCACCATTCTACAACTTCACTGTCCTATCGCAATTCGGTTCACTGTTACGCACATCCATGACAAATATGACTTTGCTATCACTCTCACACTTCTTTGCATCATTTACTTTATACATGTAAACTACCTACAACAAACAAACCGAAAAATGTTAGCACTAATGGCTTTGATAAACAAATGGCTATTAACTTTATTACGACAAATCCCAGTATTGCAAAAACGCAAAAGCATGAATGGAAAATTCAGTCGCATTTCTAACAAATTCTTCTTGTATATAAATTTTATTTACATTGCCATGAATGTTTTTGTTAATTACACACAATACACACTGAATAATTATTTCATTGAATTGTCTCCCACCCATTCATGCATGTATTATGTAATTCGCATTTTTCAGAGCCATGAATATGAAAATGTTTCCCATTCCATTCTATAAGCAATAAATATAATTCGGATAAGTATCTTGTCCGCAAGAAGGCCATTCAGAATTCGTTAATGTGATGTGACGCTGTATATGTATCGACATAAAATATTGCATTTTGCTTACTGCATGCACTGCACATGTACAATATGGTAATGTAGGTCTGGTACTGCTGCTGAAATAGACATACGTCATTAATAGGTATATGCATTGCACGTTCGCTAAGGAATATTTAACAGCAATACCTTGAAGAAGGATATTGTTCAACAAAATCAAAGTTAAATAACGAATCGATGATCACGTAACTCCGGATATGACATAGGAGTCTGAATTATGATTTACTTCACTTACCAATTAGCTATCTATTAAAGAAGAGTCTGGCAATGACTATATTTAAACAAAGATACATATTATTTGTTACCTTGTGATGCCAAAGTTTCTTCATGTTATGTAATGAACATCTTTGTTCTATGCTAATCAAGCAATTAGTTTCACTTACCATATAACTGAATGCAAAATTTTTATCAGGTACGATTTACCAATTACCATTGTATTGCGGAACGGGGAAGGTTGAATAAAGTACAACCAAGTACCTATAATATCAACTTTATTTACTACATGTGTCCATTAGAGGTAATTTAAATGACAAGGAACGGATAATAAATAAGTGATTTGTCAATTAATCATGCTAAAGACATGAACGTGGTGTGGTTGATGAACATGGCAAATGAAAGGAAGACTTCAGAGTAGCAATTTTCTTAAATGTAACTAAAAATTGAAACCCCGTTGATTTTCGCAAAATTTCGGGGAGTACTAAAAAACAGACGACATGATTTTCTTAAACAAAGAGAACCATTTATCAGGATAAACGTGAATTTTTTTAAACCTCTGTTTTATCTGTATGTTGGAATTGGGAATTCGGAATTTCTAAAGGTCTCTGACTAAAAGCTTATCAGCATTTACATTTTTTAGGAATTCCATGCTTCCAAAGAAGTTGTTGGTATCATGTAATATATGAAAACGTTAACCCCAGGTCCCAGGAAGAGTAATCCTTACTTAAGTTTACCAATGGTTTAGTATGTAAGTACGTAATTACGATTATCAGTGTTCTGTATAGTTTTTGATTAGAAAAATTAGCATGCGTCATGCATAAAGCCGAAAGAGTGGAACAAGCAACACGATATTTTCCGCGCATCCGCGATATATTTCCCTTTTCAAAGGCTTACGTAACATATGAATGATTTCTCCTGGTATGCCAAGTCGTGTTTGTGGAGTTTGTGTATGAACTGTACAGTTTTGCTCTCCGAGAATAGAACACCTTGAATTAACCCATATAATTTCGTACAGACAGACAGAACAGAAAGCTGCGGAGATTCGATAAAGTTTCGTCTCATTTCCATCTCTTTAACAATTCAGATAGCATGGTAATAATCTCTCAACGTCCCCAAATGCGAAATTTGCTGTAATTCAAATTCATATCGATTTTGCATCCTATACAACAAGCTTAGCTTAAATTGTAAAGCTATACTACACTTTGTCGCAATTCGCAAACAAGAGGAGCAGCAGCAGTAAAAAGTTTTTAAAGTCTAGAGAAGTCTACTACATTCTGCAATAGGAATCTTTGTGACAGAATTGTTTATTTAGCAACCTTCTAGAAAAGCAGTAGCAAGCCATAGAGGAGACAAGAGTACTAACTGCTAAAGTGTAAAGTAAAAGTAAGGTAAAGCTGTACAGCTGCAATGCAACAAGAAATAATGAGTGTAGTCTTCAATCATAGTTGCTAGGTCCGCGGAACTTCAATGTCTTATCAAGAATCTCGACATAAATCTCCTCCAGAGAATTCAACAAGCTCACAGAGTTCAAGTGCAGGTGCACCACATTCACGATCAGATCCAAGTATTCCAACAAATAACAACAGACCAGGTTTTCCAAATACTGAAACTGGCAAAAAATTTGCAGACTTTTACGAAGAGGACGATCCGTTTTTTTCCAATAGTGGTAAAAGTAGTCGATTCAAAAGTCGATTTGCAAACAGACCGAGATTAAGTGAAAGACTATTCGGTTCTTCACCTAATAATTTTCAAGGGAAAGGATTTGGAACCGGTTCAATTTTCGAGAAACCTGACGGTTTTTTTCGTGATTTGAAAAAGGAATTGGAAAAGGGCACAAAAATGTTTTTCGATAACTCAGATGCCTTCGGGTTCCCAACATCTGCATCAGCTGCTGGATCTGCCAGTCCAAGATCGGGAAGGGTGAGTTTAATCATATTGCTGTCATGAATAATAAAATTTTATATAGATAGATAATTATTAACAAATAATGAAATGATGTTTACAAAGTGTGACCTCCAATTAAGTTATTGAAAGGTTCAAGCTAAAGGATTTAACATTGTGTGAGTTGAATGTACAAACAAGGACAAAGGAATTTTGTGTACACAAGAAAAACTATCAAAATACTGAACTATACATTTTAATACATTTTTAATTTTAATACTTTATGTAAAATATGTATACCTTGTGTGTAACTGAGTAGGCTAGTAAGTCTAGTAGTTAAAGTTACGTCAGTTACTTGAATTGTATTGTACTGTACAGTACAAGCTAATCCGCACAAAGATGACCCCTTGTTAAAAATGATTTTATATCTTGACGAGACTTTACTTTTAAAATCAAGATAGTAACCAAACTGAAGGAAGTACACAATTCTTACTCTTCTTGTAAGTATGTATGTATACTGTATACATAAATCTTCGGATAGATTATTTATTGTGTCAACTCTAACTCTGTTTCACAGATTTTTTACAGTCTCTGTTCTGTCAGCGATGACATCTGATTAAATTACTTGTGTACAAAAAGGATTTTTAAGACTGTGTGTATTCCTATTTGCTTTGTAAGTGTAAGCATGTCATACAGTTGTATTTTGTATTTAACTTTCTCAATTAACAACTAATTAATAATTTTGAAAACCCTTTTGAATAGAATTCACTATAGATGTTTGGTTAAATGAGTATTGTATGCACTAAAGATTTTTGGTGTAATGGCTCAGTATTACTAGTTTCGGCTTTCCAGGACAGTAAAGAAGTGGATGGGTTAGGTACGTTAGTGGTACTGCCACAAACAAAGCTAAAGGTACCCAAATTATTTGGTTTTAGTGCCGTGGTCGTGGTGCCTGTAATAATAACTCCGTAGGTGGTGAATAAATTACGTTGGCGTAACTTGCTAAGGCGTACTGTTTGGGATTGAAAGACTGAAGGGCTGAAGTTTCTGTCGCCACTTTGTCACCTACATCCAAATTACCTTCCTTTACTACTTTCACCAGTAGTGGCTTGTCAAAAGTTCTTTTAGGAAAGCTAACTATGTATTACAAACTTCCTGACATAACTTCCTAATTAAAAACTTGCATACATTATATACATGTCAATATTACGTCAAAGACTTGTCGGATTATAAATAGAATTACTTTGATTGTCTTAATGACAAAAATTAATAAACATGCCTGGATGACTAATCGAGATTCAAAACAAGTCATTAAGTTAGTCTTACAACAGTTAAGTAGCAATGTTGTGTCTGGTAAACGAATTTACACTTTACATTTGAGGTACCGATAGAATATATACAAGACATGTAATTGAATACACTCGTTAAACGATTTTAACATTGTTTTTTGTTGTAAGGAATATAATTTTACGTATACAAAAGTGCTATACATAAAAAATCTTGTATCAAAGATAGTATCATCATAAAAACATCAACATTATGTCGAAACATCGATTTAGCATGTTCTTCAGGTGTGTCCGATTTCTTTATCCAGTCCAGTACAAGTATAATGTTTTACGCCGACCCGCAACCTTGTAAAACGAGGTTGGCTAACCTTTAGATGTTATTGCATTATGCAAGGACTATCGATATACCCGTTTCTCTGTACATATAAATAGCTAACAACTTATACATAATGTCCATGTTACTACATGAAAGAAACATTTTCTAATTTTATTGATGGCTAAAAATGCCTTGAGCTAATAACAATAAACCGGACACGCACTGGACACTTACGTTTGATCTAAAAATTGCATAGACACTATCTGTAGTCCAGGTTTTACTGTGTAGTTTCACTGAGTCCGTCCTTCATCTAATTCGTTCCTAAAGCTGTTTGATGTAAAATGAAGAAAGATTTTCTGATAGAGTTGTCGTATTAAGGTGTATATTAGTCGTAAGTCATAAAATTCCCGTGAAGATGCTTTGCAATTGTTTGTTTATTTATGTGGGAAAAATAATATAAACAGAAGATGAAAACAAAAAGTCCATTTTAAACGTAGCCTGTGGGGCTAGTTTAGTGCATAACCTAAGAGATGTTAGTCAGCAAATCATCTTTGCAGTTTGCAGCGTAGTAGGTGTGAAGTTGATCCCAAAAAGGCAAGAAAAATAGCCAGCGCTTTATATGTGTATAGAAAAAGTGGAGTGGAGTACTCTAGAAGAGAATAGAAGAGCGTAGGTGGTGTATAATGATATGAATTGTAATATGGAAGGCAAATAATTAGAATTGAGTATATGAAATGTCCGTCCAAGCAAAGTCCAACAGTCAGTCGTGTTTAAGGATTAGGATTGTTAGCATAAAGTCTGCATGTTAATTTTTCTGACGTAAGATCTGCATTTATAACCACTCAAATTGACTTACAGAGAATTTCTTCTCTTTCACTAACAGTCTACGTCGAAACCTTCTGTGAGGTTGTTGTTATTGTCATTGAGTGCATCTCTGGGTCTAAAAGTCAATTTCTCTTCAAGTTTAAAAAATATTTTTTTATTTTCCGTTCACTTGAATTTGGTTACTTAGGCAGAGGCATTGGTATAAAAATATTTTTACAGAAGACTCTGTTACAGTCCATATTTATTTTACAAACGAAAATAATTGAGTAAGCAAAGCAATAGTTTTGCAGTTAATTACTATTAAAGCAAAGTGTCTATAGTAGTCAAGTTTAAAGGTTGTTCTCTGGAGGATCAAGCTGTCATTATTGATTTTGAGTCTGGGTGAGTGTAGTATTTCTTTTCTGCAAGTATCTTCGTGTGCTGTGTCGATTTTGTAATATTTGTATTTTGAAAGGTGGCCAAAATCAGGAGATTTCCCATGAGTGTTGTACACATAAACTAAATATAGTATTATACATTCCTCCATATAGTTTTTTAAGTACGCGTGCTAGTTTTCTGTGCAAATGAGCAATGCATCTCAGCTTCATTCGTGTGTTAAGTGGGAAGATGCTGAATTGGTTGCATGATGTGGTATTTGGTTATGCCTATACTCATTCCATGTGTGAGAGACGCTAAAAATCAGTGGTAGTGGTGGTAGTGCAAAAAATAAGTTTTAAAATACATGGTGGAGTGGGTAAACCCTGTTTCGTCTCAGTCGGTCCATGTAGTATTAATTGTACTGTGTGGGATGTTGTTTTTCAGTATGATATAGAGTAATAGAGTAGTACAAGGTTAGGTTAGTTACCTACCACATATAGAGGAGTATCAGTATCAATCTCTGAAATATTATATTTATCATACCCAAAAATATTCATGACATGACTTATTGAGTTTCCTGCATGCAAGCCTTTATTAATTGCAATGCAAGTTATGACAGTTAAACCTTTGATTGTGTTAAGCTGACTTAACTGCATGTTTGTTATGACATCTTCTTACGTAGCATGCAAGATGCATTTAATATTCATTGCAATTAGTTAATCGAATAATTTAAATAGTTGGAAGCAATAGTTTAGTCAAGATTTTGCACTTCAGATGTATGTGTTTGCAAGAGATGCATTAAAATGTTTTGACTTGATTAAAATTACACACAAAAAGTAAAATTGAAATCAGATATGCCTTTCGTTGGCAGTTTCGGTTTTGAATCGTATTCACGTAGGCTTACAATTAAAGCGAGTATTTTCCGTCAACAACATACTCCGAACGTTTGCATCTTTGCTAATAATAGCTGTACATACTTTTCAGACAATAAAATCATCCTTTACAACGCTGATTTTCGTATAGCCCACCGTAAGATGTAAAAAGATCCGGATATTATAGCGATCGTTATTATTATTATGGCATATGAGTATTCAGGGCAAAGACTCCCTACTTCACGGATAATGTCACTAGGTCAGACAAAAAGAAATCTTTCCCTGGTTCTGAAAGTGAGAGCTTTTTACTTAGGAGAATACCAATGTAGTAGAATATTTTTCTATGAGATTATCATCAGATTGGATACTGTGTGTTGACATAAACTGCTTATGTGTATGACAACTCTATACGTGCTGTGCACAGCCAAGACAAGACTCTTTATGTAGAACAGACCCACTTTTTCAGCTTTTCCTGTTACTATCAGCTATCACTTTATAGCTCTCTCTCTCCTTATAAGAAGAATCGCTTGTTCTGATCACCAATTGGCTAGCTGCAAGCAAATAACAATAAAAATAATATATTCTTTTCTATCCAATCCATCTTCCATTTGGCTTGTGTAACTTATGAGCACTTATAGAGAGATACACACACAAAGTTTCTATTTGTCCGCATCTCAACTCAGCAATTAAAATTTAATTTCTCTTGCTGTCCCAACAATTTTAGAACAATCAAAATTATGAACATTAATATTATTGTTATGTGTATTCAGTTATGTGAACTGACCACCACCTATAGTAATTGATTATGCAGCTGTGTCAGGTCACGGTGCCATCTTCGTAGTAATTCAATAAAAAAATTCAAATTGATACAATACGGGGAGGGATATCATGTTAGATTGTAATAGCAGCAATGACGTGGGCGAAATCGTTTATACATCTCTACACAATAACAACGTTGAATCTTTGTTACTGCTTCATTGTTCTAACGAACAACTAAAGACATTCTTTGTGTATGGGCTCTTTGCTTAATTTGTATTTTATTTATGAGAGAAGGTCATAGTCATGGGAGTAGTCATTGTGTCATTGTCTTCGTTTTGAGACCAAATATCACGTTTTCTTTCAGCTATGCCAAATGTTTGCACTTTTAAATTTGCAAAATATTTTAACGTTTAATACACGCGTATTTGCTGTTCAGACAAATACAGATATGCACATTTTTCTATATACTAAACCTAAACCAACTAAACCTATTTGTAATTTGATAATTTGGTATTCAAGACGGAGCAAGCAAACCAATTGAATTTAAGTACAACATGAGACAGACATTTTGTTAACAGAAGGCATTGAAAGCAGTACTAAATTACCAAATAATTATCTTATATAAATAAACTAGTGCATAAATCTCAATCTAGGTACGTAAAATGTGTCGTGGTAGCATCGTAGAATTGCGATCATTTGATACTGATACTCAATTCTCAAATGTCAGTATGTCAGAATGTCATGAGTTTTGCTCAACCACCGTAGAGTTGCTTGGTTAGACAGAGTCGGTTTACAGCGTGATAGCTTCGCTAATAATAATTTGAATTCGTTGTTCTTGGCTTGTACCAAGTGAGTGGGTTAAAGTATAAAAAAGTATTGCCAAACTGTATTTTAAGTAGAAGATTTTTATGCTCTAATATGTTTTTATGTTTTGTGGTAAGTAGAAGTACCTAGGTTCAAAATAAACGAATACAATATAGGCTTTATTTAATTTTAACGTAAACATAAAAAGGGAAATATTTCTCATAGTTAGTTAAACTTAGTGCGTTATTCGTATTCGATGTAAGTAGGTACTTATTTACGATGATACTAACTTAGAAATGACTGATTGTTAGCAAATACATAATAGTTTAATTTCGTAAGTACTGGAACTAATTTAACAATGATTGTATTTTATAGACTGGTTTCCCATTTGACGACATACGTTCATCTAGTGCTCGTTCTCGACTTGATGATTTAGCAGCCCGTCACCCTATGTTTGCCTCAATGCGAAATCAGAATCCCTGGCAGGACGTTGGAGATAATATGGGCCGATGGGAACAGCGTGCACGAAATAACTCTGGAGGGGCTGGTTCAACATGTTCCTCCGGGGCGGCTTCAGGATCGTCTACTGCAAGTTGTGGTGAAGAACATGTTATTCCTATCCGAATTGTGCACGAAAATAGTTCTGCTGCGGATAGCACTGCCAATGGAAGTTCCTCTGGAAATAATGCAAATAGACCGTCCGATTCTGGTACTCCACCAGAACCTCCAAAGAGAAAGCAACAGCCTTTCGGACAACATAGAAGTGCTACAGACAGCAGTTGGAAACCAAATGTTGGAGATTCTTCTGCAGGAATAGATCGCTCTCAACGAGCTCAGTCCGCTCCGCCAAATGGAGTTGGCGAATCGTTGGGTAACTCCAGTCATCCCCAGGGAACACAATTGGGTGGAAGTTCCAGCAAGAGTAAACAACCATCTGCAAACCAAAATCAAAGTACTGGATCGGGTATTCGACACATACCAATATTCGTTGAGGGACGACAGGGTCCAGTTCTTCCCAAAGATTCAACAGATTCTCAAACTGCTCGACCACCTCAGCAAAACCAGACTTCGAATAGCAGCAGCAGTCCTCAAAAGCCTTCACGCCCTGCTGAACATTCGCCGACTCCACCACCAAAGAAGCCCACTCCTCCGAAGGATCCCATCGAGAAAGTGCAAGCTGTGAGTGAAGATGTGAAAGAACTGGAGGTGAAAGTTAGAGAACTAAAGGCGAATGCTAAAACTGACAAAGATTACATTTATCTGGATGAAATGCTTACGCGAAACCTGATTAAGCTTGATGATATTGAGACTGAAGGAAGGGATGATGTGCGAACGGCTAGAAAAGATTGCATCAAATTGATTCAAAGTTGCATTGCCATGTTAGAGGCAAAGATTCCTGTTCCTGTTGAGAATGGAGAGACTCAAATGGAAGTAGAACAGCTAGAAGGAGATTCTATGGCACTGGTTCCAGTTCCAATGGAAAAATCCCCATCTGAAATCGCAATTGCAACGAATGAGCCAGTCCAGAATTCTAATAATGCATCGTCTCAGGAGAATACCTCGGAAATCAAGCAAAACTAAAAAAGCAATGATTGATTTATACATCCACACTTATGTTAAGTTAATTAAAGTCCTAAAAAATTAAACACTGTTTGATTAACTGCTAGCCTGACCTGACGAAAGACAGTGTTTTTCTTTTCGCGTAACTGGTAAATTATTACTAGTGTAATGTAAAAGGTTAATATATTCGTTTCCGGTTAATTAAAAATGTTTATTATTGTGTAGCATGTTCATGTTAATAGAAGTATTAGCAACATTAGAAGCTAATGAATTAAGCTTATAAGAAATTAGTTTTCGTGTGTACCTGTCGGGTACCTTAATCTGATACTAAATACTTTTTGTCGTTGATCTTCTAGTAGAAGGATGGATTTAACACTTTATGGTCAGAAAGCACTGCAGTTGCATGTAAATTGATAATGTTTATCAGACTATGTAATAATAATACATGTTGATTGCACACCAGATTTACTACTGTGCTGTGATAAGTACAATATTTTAGCTTAACTTTAATGGTCTATACAGTACAGATAGAAGATGCATTGATGCATACTACATTGTGTAGTAATTTAACACATGTATACAGGAGCCATAATAATATTAGGTTATTCAGCAACAGAAACTCGTGAAACTAAAATAAATAGTTAAACCACAATTTGTGTATGGACAGTATCATACTACATTCATAGCAAAACTTAATTATGATTTAAATTGTTTTTGTCATGCTATTTATCTGTATTTTGTTTTAGTACTTGATTTTCATGTCTAAATATAGAATTTTTGTTCTTGTGCATTACGTGTCCTATGCAATTTATGTGTTGATTAGTATACTCTTAAATTATGACTGCCATGATACTTATAACTATAACTATTATTGTGCTGTGTCATTAAATAATAATTTTGCGCTTTAATGCGTATATAAAACGAATGCTCCTTATTTGGTAGCTGTATTAAGTATCATGTATTCGTGTTCGTAATTTTTCTTCAGTTTTATTGCCAAGTTGAAAAATATGTACTTTAGTAAATGAATTCATTAATGTTGTGCATAGCCTTACACGTGTAATGTAATCATTAGAAAACATGAACATGATTTTGTGAACTTGTGTTGTGTATTTAGTTCGTAATTTGTACTTCGTACTCGCACTAATGTAATTTCGTATACGTGTTACAAAATCGAAAATTATGTGAATGAGTTGATTGCAGTTTGTCTTTTCACGATTCAAATGTGTTTGTAAGCAGTAGATGCAGTAATTATTGTTAATGAAACATTTGTAAACTCATGCTATGTCTGAGCTTGAATATCTATGCACCAGTTAGCATAAAAATTGGCAAAATTTGCGTTACATTTCTATGTTGTTGTGAGTAGAATTCTAAAATTCGAAAAGGTCAATTAGTAAATGATAATTTCGTGCCTGCTGGATATAGATGGTTAATTATTATGATATTGTTTGTGTAAGTTTCTCGAAATTAAGTGTATGTATTGTAACAGTAGATGTATTTCTTTTTGTGTAAGTCAAATTATTATGTTTACAGTTTCCCTTAGTTCAAACTTTTTCCTTTACCATCAAAGTATTGGGACACTTAGTAATAAAAGTTCCTCTGTTGGTCCAAAATAATGCCTTTAGAGTAAGACCTTCATTACGGTCACATCACGGTTATATTTTCAAGGATATAATAATTATAAATACATTAAAATATTAATTTGGTTAAGATTAGTATGATTAAAACCAATTAAAAAGCTTCTGTACATAAAAATTTATCAATGCATTATTTGTTTTCCAAAAATTTTCATTTGGTGTGCTTTTTTTTCATTGGGAATTTATCAGTGGTGATATTTTTCATTCATATGTACACTTTTTTGCCTATAAAAGCACATAGGTATAATATGTAAATGTTCTTCCCTACAAACACTTTTAGACTTGTCCTTTGAATAAATCGTGATGCTTAAAAGAGAACCTGTAATAGAGACCAAAGATTTAACAACACATCCGCAATTTCCTCCCGAGAGAAATGAAAAAAACATGGTTGACATTTTGAGAAAATTATGTACACTAAAGATGTGCTTAAGTCAATCCAATCCGCTTACAACTATTATGCAAAGATATAAATATTACCTGTATGCAAAGTTGCGATTTGAATTGATGTACAATGTAAGTAAAATTCAATGTAGAACGAAAGAACGATAAATAACGTCTCAAGTATGTAAACGTATTTAATTTAACAATAGCAATTATATTATTACTATAAACAGAGTAAAATTGTATGTGAGTGAATCAATGAAAGTATGAAAAATAAATGCTACACATAATACAACCATTATTGCCATGTTCAATCTATTTTTGTGAAAGTCATCATAAATTACACAGTCATAACTTATAATGTGTGAATTCGGGCGACATGGAGCATTCAAAACAGCATTATGCTGAAATCGGCACAATTTTTTGCATTATGCATTTACATTGCTCGTTTGGGATATAAAAGTCAGGCTTTCAATGCTTAGTGGAAATTAGCTACACGGGGAGGTAGATTTATTTTGACGTTTTTATTTGTGTGAGACGAGAATACGCTTACAAAAGTAGGGGAGAGACGTGTCGGTTGGATAATCGTGTCGGTTGGATAACAGCCATTATTTCCGGCAATTCTTGATGGTTTCAACTGAAACTTTAAATTTAGGCTTCTAAATTCATGATC
>JABASD010001499.1:0-39260 GCA_019776165.1 Pogonognathellus flavescens
AACTTATATGATTTATAAATCGTCTTTATAAATCCTATAAGTTCAAAAATCCAGCCAAGCGATGCTAAAGTGACGTCAGTTGGAGCTATAAATGCGATAAGTTTGATAAGTTCTATAAATCTTCGGTCTGCGCAAACTGCCTATTACGTTGGCTTCCGGATAATTGCAATTTATTGACTTCATCTTTCAGAATAAAGTAAGTTTATATGCCTTCATTAACTTTACCTTACTCTACTCTGTGATCATTTCTATATCTATCCTGTATGTTTAACGTTAGCACATAATCCAACGGATTATTATATCTGGATCAGGTATCTAACTAATACTTGCATTTCCTATTTATGTTAAGTAATTCAGGTGCATTTATTATATTACCTCAGAAAGAACTATCTTTGATACATTACTATACCCAAATGACAAATTGCACATTTAAAACAGCAGCAAAAACTAAACTCTTTTTTGGGTTAATTTCTGATTTATATGTAAGTAGATATCAAGTAGTATCTTATGTATCCATTGATCTACTTTCCTGAAATAGATATCGTTGAAGTTATAGAATGTTATGTATGGAACTTCTTTGTGAAACTGATACGAACATGCATATTTTATGTGCACGTAGTTTAATTAAAACAAACCGAATGCCTCCCTGCACGACTGGTGCTTTGAACAACCATACTCATGCATCCCCTTAATAATGAAAATTTATTTCTGCTCTGTTTTTACATTGGTATGCTTTTCTGAAATGCAGCAAAACTCGCGGTACAAATGTTAATCAAGATTAATACTTCTTGAGAATTGTACTTATTTTGCATACATGAACGCAACATTACATGTAACTACTTATAGTACCTAATAAGACGGCATATTTTACAGAAAACATAACATTACGCAATAGAAAGTAAAGGGTGAGGTAGGACCTGAAAAAGTGAAGGTAGTGGCAGTAGAGATACATTAAAGGAGTTACCACACAAGTTAAGCTACGTCTTACCGTCTACCGACCCATCAAAAGATTGCTTTCTGTTCTATGGGAGTGCAGTAATATTTGCATGTTATTATATTTGCACAAAGAGAAAGTAGGACATTGTAGATAGAACAAGTACTACGTGAAATGCATTATGCATTTACCTATCCCACGAGGAAATGTACTCACTCACTCACTCTTTAACTTTTGGACGTTGATGACGCATCATCCTTGCTAATGGAAAAGTCTGTAAGAATCTCAAATAAGCACGGCGAAGGTCTTCTTCTTCTTTCAGACTACATCTACAGATACTCTCATGCACGTAAACCTCTTTTCCCATACTAAAAATAAGAATAACATATTTCACACCGCTATCACTGTTGGAAATAAGAAATGAACTGGATTATATTTTTCAGAAGAGCTACAGGGAAGTATGCAATGTATATATGTACAATTCGTGCATCACTCTCCACATAACATACAACACACTGTCTATCCAGTTCAAAGTATTATTAATGTGCTACATCCAACTCTTTTTCCGAGAGTACCAAACATGCGAATGTTCGAAGTTGTGTCTAGTGTAAACGAGTGAGCAGAATAAAACTTACAGTCTCTTTGTGATTTCTTAGACGAGTACTCCCTTTCCACCATGTCATCACGGCAGGGGGTCGTGCTCCAGAAGATTGGCATGTCAAGGTGTAGTCCTTGTCAGCAGAGAGAGCTTGTTTAGATTCCAACAACCGTACTTCCAAAGGTCGAACTGTAATTGGCAAAAAAGTTATTCGTTTAGTTTTCCGAAAATGCCTACTATTTCTAATTTTAGGAAAGCACCTTGGAATGTTATGCTCCTTAGTTTTTTCTTGCATTACCTAAATCAAACCCCCAAGGAGTTGTCAACACTTGTCAACATGCTCCAAACATACCTAGATGCAATGTTTTCTATACTCTTGCAACAATTTTAATTGAACATCATCCATTCACGAACACCAAATGTATTTATAGGTATAACTACTATGTAAAACCTTTCAACTGTATTCGACAGCACTATTACATTAATTGACTGAAAATCTCCGTTTTAATGATGACAGGGTAACACTGATGTTGAGAAATGCGTAGTGAATTAGGTTCATTATTACTTACTTTTCTTTTTTAGAAAAAATAATATTAGAGGTAGGTAGTACTCAATGTTAGTCTGTAGTGTAATTTCTAGTCTTGAAGCGGATATTGTTTTATAATTGATACTCCCTTCATATTCTGCTTAAAAGCCCGACATATTTTGTCAATATGAAAACTAAAGCTCAAGTATGAATCTCATTATTGCGTTCAAAATTTAAAAGCTATTGAAGTTTATTGCTCACGTAATACATTACACTAGCATTTGCACAAGTTGCAAAACATTTTGATACAATACAATACATGGAAAGCAAAAATATTTGAAACACTGAAAGATGAAGTTTTGTCAATATTCTATACACATAATACTAATGTACATATACAATAGTAAATACACAAACAAGGTTGACAATTTTTAGTATTTCCATATGGATTTATTTTAGGATATACAGCCGTATTCAGAATAGTATTCTTTCCACGTTTATACTGTTGCTCTCCTGTCTGAATCTATAGGAGACATGCAGACTCCCATTAGAAACATACAAGCATTTTGCATGTCTTTTACAAAGTAAAAGTGTTATCCTTCTTGTCATTTTTGGACCATGGTAAGTTTCCCAGAAAGCTTTACATCCTGTCTACCACTATGGGATATGTATCCAAACAAAGTAAACTGTAAGATTCTTAAAGAGTATTCCACGCACTTCATTTCTTAGCACTATATACAATATTAAAAGGGTCTTTCAAAGGTTTGCGGTGCATCTATAGGAATATTGCAATGCACCCGAATATTCTATTTCACCGGTGCTTAGCTTACGTTTATTCAAGTTTAGATAGTTCATCTCACTCCACAGCTCTCAACTCTCAAGTTGTTTTCTCTTTTTAGTGTATGTGGATGTCAAAAATGTAAAAGGATGCTTATGTCTCCGTGAAAAGCAGTGTTAAAATCTGTAAATAAGACATGAAGAAGAGTACAGATGAAGCAATGCAAAGGTTTCGTAAGAGTTGGTCTCCCAGTGTATTTTCATGGGAATTTCTCACTCCCTCCCTCCCTCCTTGTACACACGTACAACAAATCTGTATACTTCTCGCCACATTGTGTACAGTAACAAACCAAGAAAAGCAAGTCATGCCAAACAAGGCAAAGCAAGCCAAACCACACACACATTCTTTATTTATGAAACCTGCATTGAATATCTTATCAGATCATATAGGATCGTATTTGGTTTTGAAGTTTAAATTGTCTGAAATAAAATACAAAGATGGAAACGAAGGAGAAAGTGTTTTTTCCAAAGCAGATTCTAATTCCTGTCGTTTTTCTCCTGTTTCTGGCATGATGCATGAAAGCAAACGTTTTGGACTTGTACGAATTCCCTTTAGGACTGCTTTATAGTGTATTTATTTAGCTGTTTTCGAATATACAATTGCAAGTATAGAAAATACACTCTAAACTTCGACTTGGTCCAATTGCATTGCTTTCAAGAATCTGGAATGTATTATAATACAAGCTGGCCTGGCTGGAATGGATGTTTAGTAAATAAATAGAACTACATATTATTATACAGACGGAAATTATTGTACTTTGTTATAATATAATATAACCTAACTTACTAGTGCTATTAAATGTGGTGTATACGAAGCTGTACAATTTTCTCCAGCTCTATTGTTAACCTTTTAGTAGTTAGTCTGAGTGTTCCATTTAAGACAGACTTACAACTACGAGAAGAACAGGCACAGATGGTGGTTTACTGTGTTAGTGCCTTTGTAATGTTACTCACACACAAGAGATCCATAGCCATAGGTGCTTGTTTTGTTGGTGCTGCTGGAAACAACAACAGTCTACTGCCGTAGTAGCTTTGGCACAATGCATTAAATCGTCCGCGTTGCAACCATTGAATATGATTTATTACTATGTTTAAGGATTTATGAAGGAGAAAGACGCCACAGCCCGTCACTACATTCCCCCATTTCTGGCACAACACCCGCACCAACAGAAGAGGGTACCAATACAACACACTTACATACAGGCATCCTTCTAAACCAAAATGTAGAAAAATAGAAACACAATGAAGAATTCCACAAAACATAGTCAAATATTATAGACAGCTAACTAGACTAAATAATATCGTTTTCCCATATAGATTTCTGGGAATCCTCCCGTTTTCCTTCTGTTTGAAACAGCCTTGCTAATAATTCACAACAGTTGCAAACGAATGCTAGCAAACACGAGAACACATTGAAAACAAGACTGATGGAAGTTTTTCGTTCAGACATAAATTTCACAGAAGACATTATGTTGCTTAAGTATTTCTATAATGTTTGTGACACAGCATTGATGAGATAAACATATCTGTAAGCTGTACAGACGTTGCTTAGTGGGAGACATTACTTATCGTTAGTGTAATTTATTTATAAAACATTTCATTTCATTGGAAATGAAATACAAAAATAGAAAGCTCGGATGGAAACGTGACGACTAATAAATCTAAGCATGATTGAAAGTATTCTGTGGGTTTATTCGGATGTTTTGTTGGCTACGTGTACACAACTGGCTGCATTTACTATACGATTTAGAAACTTAAGAGGAATCGATTGAGCTGAACCTTCAAGTGGACTACTCCACTTCCTAAAAATATATAGAGCATTCACGAAGCATAAGGTGTATTAAAATTTAGGTAACGCGTTGTTGTGGCTTTCAGCGTATTTAGAGAAAAAGGTAAGCGTGGAAGAGGAAAGCCATTGAAATTCAAGTTAGAAATCATAAAAGGAGAAAGCTTCTGAGTAAATGCACCTATAAGTGAAAGTAGTTCTAGAAGGTAAAAGCAGTCTCAAATAAATGAATCGAATGCAAGACAGGGAACATGTTATTCGCCAACTCATGACAGCCAACCGCAAAACAAAAGCAGCTTAGCACCAGCTCCAACAAACGGGAAAATATTTTCTAGACTGCTCGAACTCCAGAGGTTACGAATAAATTACTCGTTTCCATTTCTTCTCCTCTGCCACAGATTTTTCTCGTTCCATTTATTTCTTCATTCGAACCAGAGTGGAACAGAACACTTTCGTTTCATTGCATACAGAATATCAAACTGACTTATCTACTACACACACAAGTATTAGTTGTGTAATACAAAAAGTATAATAAAACAAGGCCAAAAATATACTCTCACTACATTCATCCACTCTGCGCTCCAGTTATGATGAAGTAAATGGAACTTTTATACCACATATTTATCGATTGGTCTTTGACGGTTATTAATTAGTGCTATTAGTATTATTATTTCTATTTGTATACTTGCGGTTAACCGTAAGTTGATTTTCCAAATGGCATAGCGAATCTGTGCCTTTCAAAACTTTACTAAATACTAACAATGGTAGAAACATTATCAGTTAACGTTTCCTATCTTTCTTTTGTTGTTATTATTGAATGTATCCGTCATGTACAATCTACTTCCCTAAATACGTTTAGATAGCTATGAGGGTGCATTGTCAACAATTTTTTACTAAACATTTCACCATTTCCATCTTTCATTTCCTGAGTAGATCGATTAATATGTCAAATGACTGGATATGTAAGATTCCCAATGCGGCACTTGTAACTGCTAGATAAAAATATAATGGAGTGCAATCCAAATGCAACTGTATAACTGCATGAGAAAATTTGCTTCTTTTATGACGCTAAATAATAACTTTGTCCAACAATCATCCATGTCTATTGTAGATACAGATAATGTAATTACTGTCAACAAAACTTTCTATAAGGCATATCTAACTATACCTTACAAGTGGCAAACATTGTGTAGGCAATATTATTTTTTGGAGAAAGGTATACTAATATTGTTATTTTGAGTTAACAAGTAGAACTTCATTGATTATTGTTATAATTGTGTTCTTGTGAATCCAATTTCCGTTCCTAGAAGTTTGTTTTTACTTTTTGCTGCAAGGAAAATATTTCTGGGAAGTAAATGAAGCCAAAGTTTTGTCGTGAACAATGACATCAACAGAGAAGCTCTCTAAAAGCTTTTATTGTAAACAGTTGACAATGTTCTCTAAACGTAATTGCCTTTACATACCAGAATCTCTACCTATAAGGTAAGTATATCTATTATATGTACAAATATGAGGAAAATAATGCGACCTATTATAAATGTGCGTATATTTTCAGGTAGGTAGTAAGTTAACTTACAGAAAGCAAACTTGGAAATGAGTTGAGTTGGTGGACTACAGGTAGGAAGGAGGAAAGTCAAAACAAAGTGGAGATCATTAGCGAAGAAAAATACTGTATGCATAGGGCCGGGTGGATTTCATTTTAGCTGTAGTGTCTACTCCACTCTCTTATGTAAAACAGAGTAGGATGATTACGAAGGGCTTTCAAAGTTGGTTTATATTTGTCTTTAGTCTTGTAATGTATGTAAACGAGCACCGAGAGAAAATAACATCGACAGCAAGACATTCGCTTGTTATTACATTGCTTGTAGTTATACGATCCAAATCGGGATAATTTGATGATAATAAATATGTAAATATGTATTAGCTTGTTCCGTTTGTTGAGACTTCCTACACAATCCACCTAATGTGAATTCTTTCTCTTGAACCACGAAAGCACATTTTGAAAGCAGGTGGTTGCAATTCAATGCAAGCTTCAAAGAACTGGGCTCATAAGGAAAATAAAAGTAAACATTTTAGTCAACAGTATTTCATTACGTCCATGCTTATTTCTGATTTCATACATGAATGTTTGATATTATTAAAAGACTCAAATTATGTTCTATAATTATCATTTTGTGTGTGTTGTTGTTGTGTATTTTGTAAAGCAGGTGCTGTTTATACAAAATCTTTATACTACACGACTTTACTCGTGTATAAAAGTGGTGCTCTTTCGTCATAAAGATTTCTACACATGAGGTCTTTGTGTTTTGTTACGTTCAGTAAACATTGAACATAACAAAACTAATAACATCGTAATGCACTACATAGGACACATGATTCTCTTATTAGCAAAGTGAGTATAACATGCAATTAGTATCACGCAGTGTACAGACACCTACTCTTGTATAACGAATGAAGTCCCACGATACGAAAAGTCTTTATAAACTTTCACTCTTATAGTTTTCTTGCAAACACACAGAACAATATTATTTGGGCTGATGTAGGAATGTAATAAATTACTCAGAAATGAATTGCGCATTGGACTACTTTTATACATCAATAATGAAAAAGTTGTTTTTCATTGTTTGCAATGTTCTTGTCATTTTTTTCTTTTGAAAGAAAGAGTGAAAGCAAAATTTTTATGTTATATGCACTTTGCTGAATTGCCAACAATATCAACTGTTGCAGGTATAATAATACTCTATGTCACTGTCATTGCAACACATTAAACTTTTATTTTGACATTGCATTCTTGTCAGTTATGTGTACTGTACTTCCTTCTCACTCACGAATTATTAATACATCACATAGCTATTTACTCCATGTCAGATTTTATCTTAATAATGTTAATTATGCGAGTGAAACGGCAATTTGCCTCACTTGTATTTCTACTGCGAAGTTAGGTGGAGCAGTTGCCGCGGACGAAGTATAACATTATTTTATTTTATTATGCTACTTTGCATCTGTATCTATGTACATATTAATACAGATAACTCATCATTATTTTCAAAATCATCCTGATAGACGGCATTTTGGTTTCAAAGCTTGAAAGTAAATATTTATATAAGTGAAACTTTCGCCAACTGCGTCGTATGTTACCCCACAACGTGTAGCACCTGCTAATGGACTTTCCAAACAGTAGCAACACTTAAAAATCATATACCAATCATATATCTGCATTTATATTATGCATAGCTCTAAGGTAAATTTAAAGCGTGGTAGAAAAGTTATAGAGCATGAGACAGGTTTGCAGTTTTCTAATTTTGGTTAGTGCAATGAATATCGGTTATAATATTGTTTACAGATAGTTTGACCTATTTAATATAAGTAATAGTGCTACCCCGAGAACCTTGAGACATGACAGTTAAATAACATCAATGCTCCATTGCGTTGCAGTTGCAACACACTGTTTAAAATGGCGAAAAAGTTTATGAAAATGTTGAGAAACCGAAACACTTCTCAGAACTGGAAATAAATTGCGAAAGCAGAGGAAAGTATGTAAGACTTTTTACAGAGCAAGGATAAGTGGAGATGAAAGTGGAGTGAAGTAGTGCAAAGTGCAGTGCTCATATCCGTGACAGACTTAAACAAGTAAATTGTGTAGACGAAACTTGCTACACCGCAACATTGCAATTATAGCAACCTTGTGATGTTTCACTTTTTGAAGTTATAAAATCAAATCAAAGCATACCATAATTAAATTAAAACATTAAATTATTATTTCTCGGTAAACATGTTACATGTTCCAGTATCATTTAAGGTCATACTAATTTCCTGTGAAATGCTGTGTGTTTTTTTAGTGAATAAGTATGTTAGGTAAACACTAGAAATATCGGTAAAATATCATATAGGGCATTTTGTGTGCGTAGATACATACGTTCTTTTCAGTGTAGATTGACTGAATATGAGAATACAAAATCAAGTAAAGCAAGAAAAGTCGTAGAAACAAGGAGAAATGTTATACCATGCTAACCATACCCAAACAAATTGCCCTGCATCAGCTCTTTACTTTACTAACTCAAAATTTTATGGAAGCAATTTCAATAAAAAGTATTTCACTTGAAGGGCACTTGAATAACACAGACAGAGATGGTTGTCGATGCCGAATCTGATATACCAATAAAACAGTAGAAGGGATTTGAAAATATTCCTTAACTAACTCCAGCAGTTAAAAGCTCCGATGTCATATAATTGCCCGGAGGTTGAAGTGCATCTTTGTCACAGTTACGCAAATGACAGTCGATATGCGAATACCTAATACTTTGGCAGTTGGAGTTTCTTTATTCCCTGAAACTATGACCTTCTCTTTGGTCGTTGTTCCAAGAGTCGTCGTAGAAGAAATAAATACTCGGAATAATAGAAGCTGTTCTATGCAATCAGAATATATGGTCAGGCAATTGATAGCAAATATAGGGGAGGCAGCCGAAAGGAAATTCTTGTTGAAGTAACAGCACACGAACAAAAGTAAATGCAGAAACTTGAGGCATTTAGGGTCTTAGTTTTACGTTATTGATCAGAAGGAGAACATTGGGAATGGATATGTATTTTCAACTGGAAACGAAATAAAAGAAACATGCAGTTATTCCTTTAGAAGTGTAAAGGTGCGTTTTAACTGCAATACCAGAAAAGATATTATAGGATTTACTATGCCAGAACTATTTAATATAAGTAGGTCGAAATGTATGCTGAGAGTCATAATATTACTACAACTGTATTGGAAACGTGTTGTAAGTATTATTTAGAGATTTTGTGTGAGCATTGTACATACAGATTACAGATATTTGCACTATACTATTGTACATGCAGCATCATACGGATTTTGCAAACCATGTTATCTAGAGATGGTTGAAACATCGTTGGCCTTAAAAATTTTACATCATTACACGTACTCAGATGCCCATTTTAAATAAGTAGGTAGTATTTGTAGATACACGTAAATGATATAAAATATTTTATTGCAATTGCAAGGAGAAAATATATTAGTAGAGGATACCGAAATGCCTAGGACGAAATGCCGAAAAGGGATAAAATAATAATAACATGTTTCATATCCACTGCAACTCTGGTAAATACAGATGTAAAGAAAATGAGGGTCTGTAAATATAAGTCTCATCTGAATGTAGAGAAATGAAATGAAAGAGCAATTCTAATAATATAAAAAGCAGTGCAGTATAAATTAATGGTGGTACAAGGATGTCAAATGCTCACAGGCAGAAAAAATCCCATAAAGTATACAATACGGTTATGTATCATGGATACATTGAGGAAAAATCCTTTGAAGCGAAAATCGCATGCATATTAGTGAGAGTAGTACAGTTGTGAGGGTCGAGGGAAGATTATATTAAGCAAACAGTGGTAGAAAGTGGAAATACCCAACCCTTGCATATGAAAGTAGGAAGCAGCTTTTCGAAAATACTGAAAAATGTGCGTGAGTGACTATACCCGTGAAAAAGAAGTAAGTATGTGGATGAATATGTAGTGCTACGTCCATAGAAAATAAATAAACGGAAGAGGGGAACACCGCGACCGTCCAACCGAAAACTCACAGAAAGCGCCATGGTTATTATATTGTACTAGATTTGAGCAATCTTATGCAACGGCATTCTATCTCAATCTCTAAGAAGCTACTCCAGTAGTCCCGTTGTAGTAATGTCAGTAATATGCTGAAATGAAACTAGTGGCAGTCCAAGAGGCAAGCCTAGGGTATTTGTTACAGATTTATACTTCTTTTAATACAATATACAGCTACTATCGTAGAAGTTGAAATCACAACGAGTCCATAAGATAGTAGATCAGATTTGAAAACGTGCTCCTTATTATTATGTTTGTAGTTTTTGAAATACGACCATGCATCATAGATGAATGGAAATGAAATTGAATCAAATAACTTGGAAAAAGAATCCGACATATTTTAAAGACAGAAAAATGATTTGTTTGCTTTTTCGAAGGACGGATACGATAATAATCCTTGGCTTGTCTTTCTCGGCTAAAAAAACATTTCTTGAGATAAACACATTCAAAGCTGCAAAAGCAAAATCACGACTTCCCCTACCTCTCTTACTCTTACTATATATTTCACTCTTCTTTGTCTTACAATGGATGAACAAAATATATTTATATTTTCGAACTTGGGCTGGGGCCCTTCTTCCTCATGTGCATAACATTTCTTGGTCTGTGACAGTTTCCCTTGTAAATGTACACATATCTAATAGGCTTAGTCGTATTTTATTTTCGGATGCACAGTGACAAGAGCCGTATTATCTTTGCATCTAAGTAAGTTACTTATGTAGTAGTCTCTGACGTTTGTTGCTTGCAACAGCCTGTATCCGAATACTATTAGCCATGTTGACTGTTCATTCGAAGCGTAGGTGGATATCCTACATTTTTTTTAAATTGAATAAATAATAGTAACGATTACGTATAGCTAGAATCTCTAGAATATTATGCAAGGTAATACTCTAGGTCCAAAAATATGTCGAGTGTGTATATGATTATATGCAAATAACATTTTAAAACGTTGAGGCTATTAGATTACATGGGCTGTAGTACAATGCAGCTGTGTCAGCAGATTTATTCGTCAAAAGAATCTTTACGCAAGAAGGATATATAACAAGGAGTGCATTATGAAATATGTTACCACGCCATAAGTTAACGAATTCCAAAACTATGTACTTGCACGTGTTCGTGTTAAATTGACAAGCTAATCAGAAACTTTACAAACTTTTCGTGAGATATGAGATATGTGGTAAAGTTGCGGAAATACTGGATGCATATACAATACACCTTTTCTAAAACTACCATTCTAATAAGCATCAAAGTACTAAAATGTTGTAACAAAGGTATTACAGTGGATTTTCAACCTGTATCCGAGATTAGCACAAAGTACAATATAAAACAGTTTTCAGAATTATTGCCACGAAAAGTGTGTTTCTCGAAATTGTTTTGTCATCTACTTTCAATCACAATTATATGAATTTTTCATTACATTGGGAGATTGGGACCCAGAAGACCTGTATTTGATTAAATGTTGTTTATGCAATTCCAAGTTAAATTCTTATTTGCAGCCAAAATGAAGCACAATGAATTTAATTTCCTATATAATATTTTCTAAAAATCGGTTCATATAGTAGAACTATGTAATAACTCTAGCACATGCTGAAAACGGGAGAAAAATGCTCCCGTTGAAAGTTCATACCTCCAATTCAATGCCTTAATACATTTGTAGTTACGTTGAGCAAAGAGTGAGAAGACTAAATCATCTTTTTTGAAGTCCACACTTTGAAGCAAATATTCCCATAAATAAGCTGATAAAAGCGATAAAGTTTTTTCTCGGAGGCGGCAATGAACGCAATGTAATAAGAGTGTATGGTTACCCGTTACCCCCACTAGAAATTGACAGTGCCACCATAGTGCCCCACCACGGAGACCATAGCGTACAGACTAGCAGTATCTGCACATAAAAATTTTTAGGGAATGAAGTTCAAAAAAAATAATCTGGCGAAACGAAAACATCTACTACAGTCTCAAGTGAAACACATGAACAGTGGGAGAAAAAATAAAAAGATTAGAGCAGTAAAGTGAAAAAAGAAAGCGAGTGAAAGTATGAAAAGCATCAGCTCACTATTCCCTTCACTGAACACAAGAATAACGACAAGTCTCATGGACTACGCACTAGTAAAAGGATATAGAAATATGGACTATCCATACACCCACTGGCTCCACAAGCATTTAGACTGGAGCTGTAGCCCACTAGCAGCTTCTAAAGCCTATCGATTCATTTCTTGTGTTTTTTCACATCTTAAAAACACAGTAGAATGAACATGGATGGGAATAGGACAGGACCACAAGACTAGTGAAGTCTGCCTTGAGCTTCCGACATGTGGTTTGCTCCGCTTGGTTTCTTTTTGGTTTAGTACCTACGGTAGTTGTACTACAGTGGAAGTCGCAGTTCCATTCAAATACTACGGAGTAGTAGTAAGTTTACTTTATGTATGTAATGAAATGAGTGTAGTACGAGTATACGTTCTTTTCTACACTCAACGATATTAATCTTTGGATTTTCGGTTTTCGGCTCTACTCACTCATCTCCAGCCAGCTAGCCTTCAAGGATTGCTTTAGCTTGGCTGAGCCGTATGGCTGATGACAGTAAAAGAAATAAATCATTGGAGTGATCATTATCATTACCATGAACGGCTATTGTAGTTAAGTATTGAGCAAGAAGAATTCTTTTGCCCATCAAATCAAACATTGTTCATTGCGGAACTGAACTTTTCAAAAAAACGCCAGCTCAACTCCAATAATCCATACTTCCAAATTAGTAAAAATATTTTGCAGTAGGTATTGTATACGTATACCTCTTGTACATCGTGTGATAAGGTAAAACGTTTGGGTACAGTATTTTATGTGCCTAAGCATAAGTAGTCAAGTAGATACGCTGATACGCAATTCAGAATTGCATAATGTTAGTACTACTGGACCACCTAGGTAGTTACTTTCGTTCTCGTTAAAATGTTCCACTTGCAGATTCTATTTTGCTGACAGAAAAATTATTCCACGATATACATAATGTCAAATCACCTAAATGTTTTTCATGTTACATGTACTTATCTATAAAACTACATCGCAGAAGTGAAATATGGATTAAAAGGGAACATAAATACATATGGCTATCTTCACTATCTTGGATAGTCGTATACCTATATATCTAAGAAGAAACTTCTATCATTCTGCTTAACACGATTACACTGAATATAATAATACTAATACCTAAGCATTCTTGCTAGTAAAGCTGGAAATAGCAGAGAAAACTGAAACAAAGTAGTATAGTTTTCAGTACCTACGGATAGTTGGTGGGATAATAGAGAGAAGTAGCGTTGTAAGCAGTACATAGGAGTTTAGTGCTAAAACTCAAGGCATGACGATGAGAAAAGAAAATTTATTGCACTCAGCTCTGCTACGTTTTCGATATGAGGGATGAGCTGAGAGGCTTAAAATGTTTAGACATGATATAATACCCACTAACGTTCATCGCTAAATGTGATGTGTGGGGATCGCCTCCTTAGTTACACACATAAAGAAACATCTAGTACTACTACTGCTATTACTACTACGGCAAACATCCACACACACAAAGTCTACAAACGGAGTACACCAACCTTTCTCCTCTCTCCTACAGAGAACTGTGATGTAATGTAATGCAATGTAAGACTATTTGATACTTTGATACTAGACGATAGGCTTAAACTTCATAATATAATAGAATTTCTACATTTTAGTTTGGTTTCTACTGTGATGGGGTTATAGGAGTGGTTCTGTCGGAGCTAAAACATGATAGAAAAGCGTGGTAGTACAACTCTAATGTCGAATAATATACGTAAGTAGTGTGAGCAGTGCACACTAAGGGACTTTGCAAAGTAGAACTTGCAGCTTTTGCCAGAAATGCTATTACAGAACATAACATGCCTACAAACGTCTATTTCTGTGTACATTACGCAGCATTACACAGAACAAGAGTACAGAGCATACGTAGCCCGACGAGCATTTCACTGCAACCATTTCTAATGTCCAAAGACCTACCATATTTTACTAAAATTTATGTAGATAAAGTGGAATAGAAACTAGGTCTCCATTCCATTCCCCTTTTTTCTTCTTCTCACTTTTCATTCTGGCGTCATTTTCTTTTTATTGCATCACTAACGTTTGCACCATAATAGCAGTATTCATATATGTACCAGAATCGAATCACCTCCGCAGATCACTTTTTAAAAGCCAATCTTGTTATTGAAAACATCTATACTGAACGCTTTGAGTTGTAGCCACGTCAGAATCGCTTCGCTTCATTTGAATATTTCATATAGATGAAGGCGAAGATAATAAAATTACATTAGCAAATTAACATTTTTATTCCTGTGGCTAGTATACTCATAGTAAGCAACTTACCATAGCATGTACAGTATAACATGAGAAATGGCCATGTCTTGAAAGTAAAATGCGCTACTTTATCTTCAATTCATTTATTGTAATGCCATGAGTTAGAGACACTCCTACACATACTCCTATGCATTCTGTGTCAAATATTATAATTTTACATTTCATTGTACAAAAAAGCATGTAAAATATTATTTCGTTTAACATTTTGTGGTCACGAAAATTGTGATATTTGATTTCAATTTCAAGCATGTTTCATATAAATTTCACTCTAACTAACTTCTCTCTGGATGAATCATTAGCTCAGATTAGTCTCATTCATAATAATTCTGTAAGAATTGGTATGCAAAAATTGCACTTCAAGAAAGTCACTCTCTACAATTTATTAATGAAGGATTTTTCATACCTATTGTAAAAATTGTAATGTAGGTAAAATGATCAAATATAAGACAAGTCAAGCAAATCAATTCACTTTACTTTCGTATTTAATTATTATGAGCAAAATTATTCGTGTTACAAAAACCTTAAATGTTAAATGGAAATTAAATATAAACAGACTTTGAAAGACTAGTGAGATTTTGTTCATTTAATTCTTCACTTAATCAACTAACAAATTTCATTGACCATGAAAACTTAGATGACTGTCAAATTGAATATATTGAATCAAAAGCGTGATTTCTTGCAGTAGAATGTAAAATAAAAAAGAAACCAAATATTTTCTAGTATTATATGTCTAGATGTAAATATAAAAAATAAAAGCCACATTTTATTTTCAGTTTTATGTGTTTTTAACGCACTAACCGTAATAATGTTGTAAATAATGTTCTCTAAAATACATAAAACATTTCAGAGAAACTATTTATATATAGTTTCTCTGTATTTTATATCTGTATTAGAAGTAAGGTACATAATACCATAAGCACAAGAGGAAATGCAATGGAAGTAACTCACAGTAGTTTTAATGTAAAAATAGTGCATTTTTTGAACTTTTCTTTAGATAGATAACTTTTAACACGAACATATTCTATATTTATAGTTTTGAGTCGTAAAAAACAGAATATCTACTTGGTATACGTAGCATAAAAAATATCTGATAAGGAAAGTCGTTTACAAACAATATAATTTTATATAAATCAACATCAATACAGGTACCTTTACATTCTATATAAATAATTTTAACGCTCAATAGGACTATAGAAAGGTTTGAGACGTTTATGAAGCTATCAGATTGTATTGCATGGTACGGACAAAAGAAATCAGAGTTGTAGCTAGGCATAATAAATGTGCAATGGCAATAGGTGTGGGAGTTTGTTTGTCGTGCACAGTAAAATCCATAAAGAGCATCTGTATAAGACTGCTGTATTGTATTGTGACGAAGATACGAATCTAAAATTTTGTCCCTTTTCGGTATGTACTTATAGACAGAATGAAAGTGTGGGGTTGGTAGTTGGTAGTAGTCTTGTTGTACCAGCACCATTTTCGATTCAATCCAATTCACTATATGTAAGTATCTGTATAATGCGGTGTTGGACAAGTTTCTATCTTGCAAATGAAAAAAATCTCAGTAATAACTGGAGCCATTAGGCGAGGTAAATGTTGCGAAACTAACAATTGCTGAAAAAACTTACTCAGTGCCAACCAGCCTAACTGCTACAGTCTTTTCTACGGTATTTTATTTTTACTTTTACTATATTACTACATTACTATCTACTGAAGATATATAAAGAATAAAGACACATATAAATTTGTACACACACATGTTAATAATGTAATGTGTTGGGATATGATATCAGTTTTCCCAAGTACAAAAAACGAAAGAGCAGACAATAGCTACCTTATAGTAATACTTACCTAACACAATAACAAGAAAATCTATAAACGGATCCTGCTAACATTCTCGTGTAGTAGAAGTACTTTTGGCTGCCTGCTAATGTCGGCAACAAACAAACATTACTTAGGTATATAGATTGAGATTATTGCACACAATACCATAAGTATATTTATATGTAACTATATATACGGAGTGTATTAAATGTAATAACACGTCTGCCCATTAGAAATGTATATTCTATATACTTTCTCTTTTGCCACAGAAGTTTCTTAAGACATGATTTGGTAAAATGAAGGTTTATATGTACACGTTGACGGCTTATCGTCTCTTCCGTTTCGACGCAGGACATTGTACTCAGGATTTCCAAGCAAACACGAAAATAAACAAAGCACTCAACAAAAATGTATTATGAAGACACAACATTCTAACACAACAAAATCAACTTAGGTAGCAGTTACACTAAACGAATAAGAATGTGCGTAGTAGTTTATAATATTTGCATTTATAAAGTACCTACTGCGATTTTAAGTACCTACTTAATGTACCTACGAATTTTAATATGAGAAATAATATGCTCCAGTTTGCATTTTGCATTTAGTTTCTACTACACTAGTGATTATATTTGAATTGCTCAAAAGTGAATTTCGCTTAGGTATAGTTGAGTGTATTATACTTTTGCATTGTATTTCACAAATGCATGAAAGAAAAATAAATATGTGAGCAATGTATTTCTGTACGCTTTTATTATGATTAAATGTTTGCAAGGAAAAATTTAGTTTCGTAGATAATGTGATTTCCAAGCAATAAAGACAGCACGCAATTTATCAATTAGAAATGTGATAACTTGTGTTTTTTAAATTGCATTTGTGTCGACATTGCTTCAACTTGATAAGAGTTTATAATAGTTTTGCAAAGAAAGAATTTGTACCTTTCCGTCAGGAAAGGGAGTTATAGTAAATAAGCTCAAGCTTTAGCCAAAACATATTTAGGTATACCAGGCAGACGCGATTAGATTTCTTCTGTGAGAAATACGGAAAAACATTGCAACATACAGTACTCACGCAAGAAATGACATACATTTTCTTTTCATATTGTATGAAAAGAGTTCTAATTTCCTCGAGATCAGACTGCAAAGATAAATTGGGACACTGAACTAAACTCCCACAGGTTGAGTTCAGACAACGTATACCTAAGCCATACAACACAACCCGCAGAAAGTCTCATAACAAATCCCACAATGGAAATCTCAACGTGCTTCACAATAATTACTAGAAATAACATTTACAATGTTATCTTTGATGCTTTGATATTATATACATCACGCTATAAAACACCATGTAAAATTACATTAGATATTATTATTTTCGTAACGGAAATTCGATTTTTACAAGGAACAACGTTCACTTGTATAGTTATACCGTGTTAACCACAGAAATAATATTCATGTTATGTTACTTGAATATGTAACCGAGTTTTATACCTATAATGTAAACCCTGAGTATTGCACACACAAGGCAAGGTGATATGATGTAACGCACCAGTTAACCAAAGAAACCAGACCTCATGAATTTTTCTTTTTCTCTTGAAAGGCATACAAGGAACTATCATTGGTGGTTTACGAGCATGATAGGAAAAGTGATTTTACATCTTAACAGACTACAGATGAGTATGGAGTACTATTTCCCTTTGCTAACGTTACTGCTTTACTTTCCAACTCATACTATTATGGAAATTCATTTCTCAATATGAAATTCTTATTTCGAGAGGCATAATTCGAGGAAGCACTATCTGAAGCTGTGTATGTTATCGCATAGAATGTGATACAACACGAGTTTTATTTTCTCTGTATTTTATAGTAACATAAATGTGCTACTATGCACAGCCGCTACTTTCTCGTATTTCATTTTCTGTAGCAGAAACAGAGATATGTAATATGCTTGAGATATGTAAACCAAACACAGTCGAGTCTAGCTTACTGCGTAATATTGTTTCATTATGCATTCCAAATAGAATGGAAAATTATTTCGTCAGATGCGAAATGAAACTGCAAAGACATGAAGAAATTCTACTGGCATATATTATGAATGTGTGTGTGTGTAGTGTGTGCGAAATGTGTGAGCTGTGCAATATGAAAGTAACATTAAACAGTAAAAGAGCTGAGCTTGTAGTATTATTTGCAGAATTACAGAAAGAAATTACAAAAACGTACGTACACAGAACCAGCACAAGAAAACACAGAGAAATGATAGTGTCGTGGTAGTGCAGTTGTAGTGTAATGTTTGTGATATCTGCGAGATGTGTGTAATATGTAATATTCCCGTCTGACATATTTTACCACGTTGCTTGTGCGAACTTGTATTATTCGAGTAAAAGACGCAGTAAAGTTGTCAACACGGTTTTTTATGCAATCATGTCTCTTTAATGTACATATTCCTAACGTATGCATATTATAATTTCAGATTCCGGATTTATATGTAGACTTTATATATTTAGGCAACTAATATTAGTTGTGTGTGTGGAATTGAATGATGTATAAAGGGGCAAAATGAACATCGCAGTGAAATAAGGCAGACACATGCACAGATACATCCACATGATGTAACAGTGATACTTGAGTATACCTACACGTGAAGAAAAATACGGAAAGAATGCCGCTAAGGAGAAAAATATGCAGATATTAGTATTGTCTTTACTTTACACTTGACGCCTTTGTCCTTTGCCAATACTCATTTCCTCAAGAAAAATTCATAGCGTACCCGATGCGTGAATATTTTATGCAAATAACTATAATAAAATCCCCATTATTTTCCGTCTGTCTTTTCTTTTGTGTATATATGCTTGCTTCGTATGTATGAATATCGATTTTAACTCGTACAGCCCAAGTTGCCGTATCTTCCATAGTGTAATAGTTATTTTGTAACTTTCACATTTTTCCTAATAGATATTCCGACTATGGCACAGTCAGTCACCAACGAGTACTCATCAACGTGAATCTACGAAGCATGAGTGCTGTGAGACTTGTCTTTACTTCTTTTCCTCATTTGGCCAAGCCCTCTGTAGATGTCTTCTTTACAGAATTACGACTTTCTTACAAACTTATGCACTTTCCCAGCATTTTATTCATGATCATCAATATTCAATTTGCATTGCATTAACTTCTATAGAATATCCGCACACTTTGCCTGCCAGGACGAGGAAAATCGTACTTTGTGTGACTGGAATAGAGCCAACAAGAAACTACAACAGCTTTCAACGCTTTTCTGCTCTGAATTACACTTCCTTTCGTTGTTAGGAGTGTTGACATACCAATAATATTTTGTTTCATGATTTTGCACTATGAGGTTGTATACAATGGAGTTCTGCCATTCTCACTTGTTCCCTTCTATCCAAGTACACAGAAAATGATTTACATTGAAGAAGTTTACTAGGAGAAAACTTGTTCTACTTTCATTATAATAAATCAACTACGATTTGCATTTTCTCACGATGAAATTTTACAAACAACGATTCATCGTCTACTTTCCAACGTTTCTGCTTTCTGTCACGAAATGTGTTCATATTTATTTTCGTGTAAATAAGGAAACTTTTATAATTCAATAACATGAAGGAACAACATTATAATGAAGCAAAAATATACAACGTTACTTCAATTACGCCAATGTTATTTGCCCACATGTTCATTAAAAACAACAATAGTGATTGCTACAAAGGATTAGCATGATAAATTCATAGGACTTTGCCATTTTTATTATGCCATTTATAAACGTTTGTCATTTTTACCAGGTTTCTATTTCACCCTTAATAAAGACAATGTACTACAATGTAGCATTTGTGCATCAGAAATATTAAGCGAGAGTACTGTACTGTAACTACTGCATATAAATGTATGCCAAATTGTTTACAACTGAAAGAAACCCTGGAAAATGCAGCAAGATACATTTTATGTACCTTAAACAGATACATATAAGAAGAAAAGGCGTCTGTAGAAAATCACAGTAGGTGACAACAACCTAGAAATGAATGATGTGAGAAAAAATCATGAAAATAGTAATAAGGGAGAGATGAGATTGTTGCCTTGTCTGTGTTTTATAGTTTTAATTTAATTTATGCATGAAAACTCGCATTTTCTACATTTATCTCTGTAATAATACACAGTAGGTTACTTTTCTCTATTGCTTTAAATAATGCAGAATGGTAACACCGACACCGGTAAGGTTCCTTCTTTGAATATTCACATAGTATCAACTCACTCACAAACATTCTACGCATTTCCGGAGATGGCACCGCATTGTTTTCTACCAGTACTCAACTCATACTCTCAACTCATATAACCCATATACACATTTATATGTTCATGAAGCAAAAGAAAATTTCTTAATACAACATGAAACATACGGATACAAACAAAGCCAGAATTACCTCACATAAAATAGCAGTAGTACACTGTTGGAAAGAACTACCCCGAGATTTTCACATCATCATTATGGTTTCAAGCTAAAATGAAAAAAACTAAACAAAGGAAGGGAACGGAACTGGGAAATGACTCTTTCTGTCTCTGATCCTGATGTGATGCACTTTAACGGTAGACACAGCATATTGGTTTATTTTAGACACACTGAGTATCACAAAATCACCAGAACAGTTCTTCGCACAGTGGGAGACTGGTTTTAGTTCGTTTGTGGCATCCCGTGGTTCCTATTTACTCGCAAGACTAAGACCACTTACTTGTTAGATACGTACGCTGGAATTATTTATATTTATTTTTGCTGTTTCGTGTAAACCACCGCGCACCGCACTCTCTTTCTCTTTCCGTCTCTCTTTGTAGTGTTAGTAAATCTAGGCTTGTCAACAAAAATAATAGAAAAACCTACACTTTCATTTAACAATACACCTATTCACAATCAATAAAAGATTTTCAAAATATGTGGCAATTAAACTCATTGATTTACTCTCCACGCTGTGTTTCGCTTTGTTTGCTTCGAGCAACTCAGAGAGACATAATATGCATTATACAAATAATATCTTTAAACAATCCTCTGGAAAAATTTAATTTTGGTAGATGATTGAATCAATTACTGCAGGAAACAAAAGAAAATAATCATTACACATTAATAATGCTCATCATTTCATTATGATGACCGTATTTCTACAAAAATGACTTTCTTTGTGGGTGGAGACACTTCAGAAATTATGACTGCCACTGCCACCATGAGCTGCTCAATTATTTATTTCCTACACAATACTCGTAACAAAGTACTTAGGTGTATCTATAAAATATTATATCATAAACAATCTCTTAGGCAGGAAGAGACGTACATAATTGTTGTTTTCATTAATGTAAACTACAAATTGCAAATTTGATTTGCTCATACCGAACTGAAACAATTCCCTATAATATTTATCTTTTGTTAAAAAAGAACCACTTGTGCAACTTTAATATAAATTGCGAAATAAGATGTATTGCAGGTATGAATATTAATATACAGATAAACATTGCAAGATACAGTACAACAGTATCTACTTTGATTCGGGCCGTAATTGTTAACTAAACGGTCAATCTGAAAGATGTTTCGCCATAATCGATGCGACGGTATTTATTTATATTCAACATTTTGGTTTACATTGTAGCAGACATATATTCATTTTACATATACCTACTTCATTAGTAAATGTACGCAACAGAACGGACCTATGGAGATTCACCTTGACTGAACAAAGCCTTGGGGAATGTTTGGTTGTCATTTAGTTTTATATGCTAGATGGTATTGTGTGAAAGTATCTACATAGTTTACAACGAACAAAAACATGAAAACTTACAATTTATGTCAAGAGACACAGTGGTTGAGACAGGGACACTGATGTTACTGTTGGCAGCTTGGCAGGTTAGCGTGGCATGTAGGTCGCTACGTTCCAGTCGTTGGATTGTCAATGTATTTGACACCACTGTTGAACTCATCGGCTCTGAAGGAACGTCCCATGTATCGTCCAAAAGAGCATTTTCCCTCCACCAACTCACTTTCGGAATGGGCCATCCTGAAAATAATATTCAAATGAATTTTATATATTCAGCTTGTACTGTGAGTATAATCAGAAGCATCTCTTGTTAATAAACTATCTGTATTTGTCAGTTAAATTCCATAGTTTATTCAAAAGTGCGTGTAAGGTGAAAAGCAACTAATGAGCAAGCAAATATGGAAAGGGCACACGGGTATTCTCTTTTCATGTCACTTTTACATTATTTACGTCCACAGGAAACGAAAGTTAATTGCAGTAATTTAAACGCAGCTTTGGTATTCATGCTTGTTCATATAATGTAGGTAGCTGATGGGATGGTATAGGAGGACACAGATAGTAGTGACCGAAATTCCCTTTGAATAATGCATTGATTCTTTCATGGATGTAGCACTGAATAAATTATTCATGCCAGTGCTTCTAGTTAAATACGTACTTAGGTCATAAGAAATGGTTCCATCACACGTGGAATCAATCTTCATGAATATTTATCGTAAATTCCAGCATCAAGTTATTCCTTCAGTGTATATAGACCTGTGATGTATAAGATTTCCTACAGGTATGCAGGGTTAATATGCTGTAATAACACTAGACTCCAGCCGTGTTCCTCCTATTTGCTACTACTGACACAGTCAATTCAATTTTGCATTTAGACTGCTTTCTAGTAGTGTGGATCACACGAGTCTAGAATGTCATTAAGGGTTAAAATGATTACTTCAAAACGATTTCCAATATTCCAAGCTTTGTATTTTGCGTGTGTGCGTAATTAATTACTTTGATGTGAAGTACTTTTACCTATGTATTTATGTAGTATACAACTATACTATGTAAAAGTATACAACTATACTATGTAAAAGTATACAACTATACTTTTCATGCACGTGCACCTAGTTGTCTTAAATATTTTAATTGAACAATTTCCAATTTTCTGATTATGAGAATGAGAGTCGAATACATATATTCACAATTTCAGCAGAAAACAAATTAGTTCTACACTTTACGACTTTACTAATAATTGGTCATCCAGTCCATCGGGCTTTACAGATTAGAGAAATTCATGACTCTGATTATAAAAAATGTTTGATAGGCAAACTATTTTTGCCTCCCAGACCAGAAGAAATCAATTATTGCAATCTTCTCCATATACTTTTCCTGTAATGCAAAAAATTTTTTATACCGACTACAAACTAGCCGATGAACTACAAACTACCTATAAAAGTATAGCTATAGTATTTTTCTCAATTATCGCTTTTTGTACAAATAGCGTACGTATTAGTGTATAGGATGCATAAAAAAGAAATGGATATGGATAATATATTATATTCTAATAACAACTTCATTTACTAATTCACTCGAGAAAGGAAACTAGAGCGTATGAAAACAAAAACTGTGCTCATGAAATGGGAAAGTTTTTGAAATCTGAGAAAATCAAACTCCTAACCACCATTAAGTAAGAAAAGTCAGAAAAAGAAAGATTGTAGAATAAAAGTAAAAGCTTGGCTCGTACTCCTAATACAAGTAAGTAATAGGAGAAGAGCATCTCTAAAAATAATATCAAAACTTCTCATGGTCGTCGGTCGTCTTTTCTCTACTTTTGCCTGATCGTGTGGCACTGTGGCAGTTTCTCGTATCTCTTATCTGCTTTGTTTTCATCCACTTCCTCGTCTTTCTAACTTGATAGTTTGTTACCTTCTCTTCTACCGTACGACATTGTCATTCTACCTTCTTAGTTTAGGTACCAACACACTTTACCCCACAGAAGTACTCTTTAGTCTACAGTACTATATAGTCAGTCTTCTTGTATTTCATTCACTTTGCGTCTATATACTTATTGCACGTTTACTGTTTGCTTACAGTTACTCGTTTTATATATTTATACATCGTGTCATAGCGTATCAGTAGGGTGAGTAACTGAAACGGAGGAAAGCCTTCTTACTTTTCTATTCAATTTACTTTTTGCTTCACTTTGTAACTTTTCTTCGAAAAGCCTCTGTTGTTTGAGTACCTATACTCTTCGTATGTGTATGCACTTTATACTTCAGATTACTAATACATAATACTAGCCTAGTTATACTTAGATTGTTCCTTTGTTTGGCTTTCAGGTCAGCATATTGACTTGAGTTCGCTTGGATTGCCAACTCAACTTTCTCCATGTTTTTCTTATAGGTACAACTATGTCCTATTCTCTGCATTTGGCTTCTTTTATTTTCTTTCATACTACGTACGTACGACAACATTAAGTAACAGTAGTATGACTGTTTTTCCGTTTTTTTCCTCCATTCTACGTGGTCATCATCAAATATCGACAAAGTTGCAGATGCCGTTCCATCAGATTATTTTGTTAGTTCTATAGAATATTTCGTTCCACATTGGCGCCTTGTCTTACGCCATCATCTCTTCATGTCGGGGGATGTCAACATGAAATACATTAAAATATCTTAACTGTAAAAATATACTTAAATAGGGACATTTTCCATGGCACTCTATGAATATATCTGCGTGAAATTTACAGATAAAAAATGTTTTTAGTTTTAATATTAACCATACATTTGGAATAGGAACTGTATAACATTCTAACAAAACAAATAAGTAGATCGTAAGTACATTTGTAGTTTGCTCTTTTGTTGCACGCTGGTTCAGTAGAAAGATTTTTGTAGTCACAGTAGGGAACATTAAGGCACAGTACAATAGACTTATTGTTATGGTTGTGTGTGTTTTTTACACGTATTACTACTCATATTGTGTTTGTGCACCATCAAATGTTCTTGGTACAAGTTTCTTACATAAAACTACGCGGAACTATTAGTTAATTCTTGGTAACGGCTACAGATAATAATAATTTAAAGCCTTTTCTAAACTCATTAAAATCAATTACGTTTCTAAAATGTGACCTTTGACTTTACAGAAACTCCAGTTTCTTTTCTGAGTGATTGTAAATGTTAAAAGGGCATGTGAGGGACTCAAAGTACATCTTTAAAATGATGAAAATGGAAATTCTTGTGTCTACTAATGTGAACCTTTTAAAAAAGTGTTGAGTTTTCCTGTGTTTTTATGATGCGGGCGGCAGAAATACACATTAAAGAGAAACATGAAGGTATTATGCTAAGGATATTACGGTGTGTTCTGATGATGTTAATTCAGTAAGCTCATAGCAATAAGGAAAGAACGGAGGAAAGGTAACCAAATTTTTAAGGAAGACACACCAATACATACTGCAGAGGTTTACGAGAATAGTGTGGTTGTATAGCGTAAAGATAGGGTCTTTGTATGAATAAACGGAGAAAATGATTACGACCCCCCAATTATCATAACACTAAACATTCATTAGAGGAATTTTCATATTTCTCAAACTACCTTGAGTATTTAGCAGACCTTCGGAATAGTCATTTACAAGAGTTTTCACTACACCTTGTAAAAACTCGGGAATAGTGTCAGTTATGACAAGCCTTCCCTTTCATCCTTGTTTTTTATTCCTCCTCTCAGTAGTACATTTACATTAGTTTGACTGGAAATGGGCACGTTCCTACGCATTACCAATACATAATACAGTCCTAATGACGTTAAACGAGTCATAGCGTATACTTCATCCCAAAGTAAAGTCGAGACACTTTATATATTTTACCTTTTCAGTAAGTCTAGTCTCCGTCCAAGTATCTTCTCCATATTGAATTGATAACCAGAACTGAAACTCAAGTCTGTGAGTCGGATGTAAACGATATATCATAAAATAGCTATTTGTGAGAACACACGAGTACCCTGTACCATTCTCTAATACTACTACTGCATTGCCTACAGCCCACTTCTACGTTGCAGCCTTCTGTTGAAGGAAAACGTCTGTCTTCTTGTAAATTTGACAGACAATCACGTCTACCAACCCAGTAAGTAACTTTGTTAGTGGGGCAGCGCAACGCAATGGCAGGTACGCACGAAGATAGACAAATGAGAAATGAGAATATTTAATGTGATGACGATGCCCTACCTATTCTCTGGTGTGAAATACGCAAATGTATTTTGTTTTATATCCGTACATACTACAATATTACGAATTGTATATGTACTTATGCTACATACGAATAACATTTGTTTAAGCTATAAAGCAACTTAAATTGCATAACTATTCCAAATAGAGATTTTCTTACTGGGGAAAAAAACTCATCTTATTTTGAATACCTATGTATTTCTATTTCATACAATTTAGTTTAAACTGAAATGGAACTGGTTTCGTTTCATTTTATTTTGAAAACGGTAGAAATTCTAATTATTGTTTTACTCTCAATCGAATAATTTATTTAGTAATGGTAAGTACAACACATGACATAGGCTGTTTGTATACAGTACATATATATTTAACTGTAGTAAATCAGAAATACTAAATACGTTTACTTTACATAATTTAAATGATGTAACAAACAAAAAATTGATATAGGATTCGCTAAGGTTTCCGTATTAAAAGGGATTCAGCGTTTCATAATTATTATCTACCTGTAGTATGTAGATTATGTTATGTTAGACTTGAAAATGTGAGTTAATCTGTAAATTACATATCATCTGGAAATACCCTTTAGCCAGCGGAACTAAAGCAATTTCTAATTAAAAGTAGTCTCAAGGTGCTTCCTACGGTAGTTCGTACTAACTATCAAAATTCTGGTGAGTTTTCCTACGAGATAAACTGGAAAACCACTCTACTAGCTCAGTTATACGAATTTAAGTCACAAAAACAAAGGGAAATGTGTGAGTCATCATCACCAGAACTGTATAATATTACTCGAATCATGAATTATCTCCTTTTGATGAATTTACCTTGCACATAGAGGCTTTTGTGCACATCAAAATAAACTTTACAATGGACATTGTTGTTTACAGAATTATTAACCATTCTACTACCAAGATATAATATCGTAGCGTGTGACAAACTGTAGCTAATGAAGTTATCATATGGCTGATACTTTTCGATAAATGAAATACATAAATTGTTTGTGCACGCTATGATGCAAACAGTAAACATCATCATGGGTAGTCTGTATTACGTTATATGAAGTGGTGTGTGGCTAGGTAGTAAATAAGAATTGCATTGCTGCTTCAAGTAATAAGTGTGTGTAGAAATGACACAGAACAGAATAGATGATGTGGAATTGGCAACGAGCGTGTGAAACTGTGTTGTTGAGCAATCTGATTACATGCTCGTAGAGAGCATTAAGATGGAAGGTCAGCCGGAAGGAAGCCTGACAGAGTGCAGATATATCATACACACAGAATAATATAATATAGGAAGGAAGTAAGAGTAAATCATAATGGATTTTCCCACGCATATGTATATACGTTAAATAAATATGATGGGTTATTGTTGTTATGTATTATTATTTTCTTGTTCTGTGTACCTAATGAAATGAATTACTCATTCAGTGACAAGGTCGTAACGGATTCGTAATGAAAATGTTCTCTCAATCTTCATAAAAGCCAACGAATATTTTTTAATTATTTCAGTACACTGACAGATTCACTCTCAACGTAGTTCTTGTGCCTTACATGGAAATTTAAACGAATACAAACATAAAAATTGTGCATTTTTATTGTAAAACTGTGATACACAAATTCATTTAAAATGAATTTCTATAGTGTTAGCGTAAGGAAATCTTTAAGTGTGTTATTTATACTTGGAGCTAGCTTAGTTCTATGTAGTGAAGCTTCAACTCTAAACGAATTGGACGATGGAGGTAAGCTAATAAGAGCCATGTATAATCAACAAGTATTAATTAATTACAGCAGTTGAAGTATTTTTTAATGTGAGTGTTTTTTTTGCTCCTGAGACGTATTATTTAAATTTTACTATCAATAACAAAGTTTCTACAATCAGATAAAAATACGACTGTTATTCATACATTTACAAATTATGGTCCTTTTAGTTTCGTATTACTTTACATGTTGTTTCCTCAATTACAACTCAAACTTAGAAATAAAAATTTTATTGAAAAATATACGTTAAGTTAAAGTTCAACTACCTATTTGATATGTAGTTCAACAAAAGTTGGAATCAAGATTCATTTTTTGTGCGATATTGATATAATTAATTTTAACATGAAAAATTACAAGTACCCAATTTTCATGCGAGAATCAGAAATGAAAGTAATTCCTAAGAAGTCACTAATTTATGACATTAGTAGCACAATTTATTACTTCAATTTTGCATAATTTGCTAGAATATAGATAATATGTAAGTTTCTTCAGACATATTATTATACAACAGACAACACAAAGGTCACTATGAGATATTATTGTATTACTTCATTCTAACAATTTAAATCGCTTTTTTATTCCGAAGAATTTGTGGAAATGAAGCCACCATTGGAAAGCGCTGTAGACTACTACGACAAATTTTACACCTCCTTCAACCGCTTTACTAGAGATGTGCCATTACTACATTTTAGACGGGTATGAATAATATATGTATGGTAATACGCTACAAATTCTGCGTTTCGCAGAAAAATGATTGTCTTTTCAATTATTGCATTAATAATTCTTAAAATGCAGAACTACGCAACCGAAAATGACAATGAAGACTCCCAGGAAATCGAGCACTCCCGAGAAAAAAGACAAGTTAAATTCGTAGACAATGACTCCCCATCATCAAAGTCCAGCCCATCTCGATCCCCCTCATCTGGCAAAAGAGATTTTGAGACAGAAAGCAACGCTGCAACTCTGGCTTTCGGTCCAGCATCTCTCACTGTAAGCGCTGGCAATGCCAAGCATTATCCTGGAGGTGGATTTGGAGGATATCCTATCTTAGGTGGAGGTGGCTATTATCCCGGAGGTGGTTATCCCGGAGGTGGTTATCATCACGGAGGTGGTTATCCTGGCGGAGGATATGGTGAGGGAGTAGCCACTGCTACTGCCACGGCTACTGCAGGAGGTTTAGGAGTTGGAGGTTACCCTGGAGGTGGTTATGGAGGTTACCCTGGAGGTGGAGGATATTACCCAGGAGGGGGTTATGGAGGTTATGGAGGCTACCCTGGTGGTAAGTTTTTTCCTTTGTTTACGTGAGTGTATCCTGTGAAATCGGATAAGATGTTATTATGATATGATTATTTTTAATTGTCTAAGGTCTTATGACAAGATACCTTAGACAATTAAAAATAAAAAAAATTCAAATCTCAAGTAACACAATACCCAACCAGTTTTCATTTTGGAATCTCCAATGTCCTATGCATGGGTTAAGGTGGATTTTTATGATTATAATTTATTTTTCACATTAGGACAATTAGGAGGTCAAGGAAATAACGGTGGTCAGTAAAAAATAACATTTAGGGATACAGTATCGTATTCCCGTTCGAAAACTTTTTCAGTATGCCATATCACAGTGTGTTAATATTTTAACTTGTCCTTTTTTTGCAGGAGGATACTTTGGAGGCTACCCTGGTGGATATGGTGGAGGATATGGTGGATATGGTGGAGGATATGGTGGGTACAGGCCAGGATTCGGAGGTGGATTATATCCAGGATTTGGTGGTTTTGGTCCTTATGGCTACGGTAGAAATAGTGGTGATTCAAAAGACAACGCAGAAAATGACGATACTCCATTGAAACGCGGTTCCGGTAAACAAAGCGCATCGGCTTCTTCACCTTCATCTTCCAAACCCGGATCATCCGCAGTTAAATTTAGCTCCAATTAACACACGATTTTATAAATAGCACATAAAACGTAATTTATTATAAGTGTGTATGGTATTTATAACATAGCAAGATAGATATTTATTATGTGATCATATCGAAGCTATACTATTTAACTATACCTGCATTTTAATAGCCTTCATATTTAATAATTCAGTTCAATGTCAGTATTACAAAAACACAGCTGATATTATATCTAAATCGTATTTAACTAGCAATTGCATGAACCGTTACCAAAATAAAAAGTGTCAAAACATGAATAAATAAATTATATATACATTTGAAACTGTGAAAAATCTAAAGAATTTCTCACTTTCCATTTCGTTCAAATATTAATAATTCACATGAGAAGTGCCTAATCATAAATATAAATGATGCACGATGCACATTGCCAAGTTCCTACTTATTACCGCAGTATTGTAATGTCACAATAATGACCGTCATCACCACTGTATACGAAACTCCGCTATAGGACAAGCTTTTGTCAATATACTTAAAATATTAATACTGTTCAGACTCTCACGCAAAAGACAGTTAACAGCTATTTACTATTGTACACGCAACGTAACCTTGTAAAAAGTAAAAACTACTTTTTGAAGTGAACATGTTTGGAGTGATGAGTATGTAATTGTGTTTACATGTCACACACACTGGTGGGTATTTTATTTAGGTGGTTTGAGTGGGGTAAGTACACAGAGCATAGAGTCAAACATTAAAATCGTGTGGGTTAGTGTGTGTGGTTTATACCTGTTTGTTTATACAATGCTCCTGAGGACATTGCGCTGAAAGTAAAGCCTATGCATACTTTATTTACCAGGACAGGAGTGTGTGTATAAACCTTCCTGGTAGTGTGATATCAAATGCAAATGTATCTTGTTTTAAAGCTAAAATCCATACAACACACACTAACACACATTCCTACATTCATTTACTGCAAACTCACACACACCTGCTGCAATGCGCTATGCATTCGCTTCTTCTAACCCATCACGAAGAACTTTTGCTTTTTTGCTTAAATTAACTTAAGTACTTTATCCTTGCTACATAATGTTATAACTTGTTATATTTAAATGCAGTAATATACCTATATAGTTGTAATATATAATGAATACTGCATAAACGTTTACACAGTCGGCAAATGTGTGGAGTGTGTACACAGTGTTCACCAGACAGGTCGTTGCATTGTAATGTGTCAGCATGGTGGGAATGGGAACTGTAGCTCTAATAGTATACGCAGTATAATTGCAGGTCTAGTTACTGACTGTGGGAAGACCATGACATACAAGATACCCCAAGGAGACCAGAAACCTTGTCCAATGTCAATGCTAAGGTAAAAATGTTATTTTTACTTTTGAGTTAAACGTTTTCAACGTAAATGGCCTTAGAAATATTATGCTGATTTAATAAATACTACATGCAAAGCAAATAGATACGATACACGTGTTCGTTTGTTAGTTATTTTTTACGTAAGAAGCATGAAGGTCTTAAGATATTTCATTATTTCAGGAAAAAAGCTTGGTCTATATAGGTAACCTGGTGATGCATACAGATTAGATTATGATGGACAGGAAAATGCATTAGAAGTGTGTAGTTATGTAGCATTAGCTAAATATGCAATAAAAAGCCCTTCATCGGAAGTTTACATTACCTCCTGTAGAGATGCATGTCAGTCTCAATGATGCTGCTTCATTGTACGGTCCGATGATAAGCGAATTCAGATCTGCGCCTCGCTCGTCCACAACCACCACTTTTTGAGGCGGAACTGTAACCACAACAAGAAAAACCCATTAGGACCACTTATATAAAACATACTATATTACTAAAAGTCTGTATATAGGAACATTATATAATACATCTGAAATTACATTCGGGTATCAGTCTTCAACCTTTTTTCCCGTTTTTGGTTAGCTGAGCTTTGTCTATACAAATGTTTACTTATAGTAGCAAGCAATCCCTTCGGAGAAAATCGAAGAGAACGTTAAACGCTTGTCTACAACAAATCATCTGTGTACTTCTCATTACAAGTACAACTTCAACACAAACACATAACATCTTTCAAATATCTTAACAGATAAAACCAACATTAGACTTGCGGCTGGAATATTTGTAGTACGCTTAAAAAATAGTAAGTATACAGAGGCAGTCTGGGTAATATTAATGGGGACATAAATGTTGAAGGCAAAATGTTTATGCCTTTCCACATTTAGATTTAGAATTCAACATGGGAGCTTTTCAAATCTACTCAAATTTTATATTTCCTATACCATCACTTGTTTGTCATCAAATTACACGCTGTATACAAAGGAAACGCCTTCTTTCTCTGTGGACACACTCTTAATAAAAACACAAAACATACAAAGAGGCAATCGACACTCTTAATTACATTGGCTATTAAGGTAATGGTTTCATACATTGGTAAGTTGACCCTTGATGACACCCCTTATATTGGTTTTATTACCATTCTCAGGCAGATTGCATTTATTACGTGTATTTTAACAATACGAATGTTAAAGTTTGTTTAGTTGTATCAATCAGTGCATAAAAAGCGACTTAAATCATTTTTTATCAACAAATTCGCTGTTATGTTAACTTTTTTACATTCATAGATACAATTCATGTATTATTTCAATTGTGCAATAAATTGTGAAAATGTATTTAACGCAGACGCAAGAGAAATTGAAGTTTTCATTACACAAAGTATTACGTTAGCAGTATGTAGGCATAATACCAAAATCCTCTTAAGAAGGAAATTGATGTAGACATAAGATTTGTCAAAGGATTTATACATTTACTTTAGTGAACTCTAAGACGTTTTAGCCATCGTAAAATATTACATTACATTACATTAAACTTAGATTACATTATTCATTAGGTGCGTGTCTTTTATGCTTTTAGATCTAAACCCGGTTTATGGGAATAAACTCAACTTGTCGCTATATCGCAATTCACACTGTTAAAGATCTAGTCATCTCAAAACTTTAACCTTATTCAATTTGCTTTCAACTTACACATCTCTGATGCGATATGCATAAAATGATACAAATAGTGGTATGAAAAGTGGCATAGTGTAATACATGAGTATAAAGTATAATTCAGATACTTCTGTAGTGTATAGTACCTATTGAAGACAGATCTCATGTTAATGAAATAACTTTACTAGCAAGATATAACTGTATAGCTGTTAGGTCCCAAAGTGTAGGTTTCTATACTTCTGAAAACATTTATGCGTGTATTATACCAATACGTTCGGTATATCAATTCTAGGTAGATACTATCATGTATATACCTAATATACTCACAGAATTTAGAATCAACTATAAAAAGATTAATATAGAAAATGAATAAGATCATACGTACATATTACGTAATGTCACTGTGTGTATAATATAAATAGGCCTTCATAGTGCATGCGTTTATTTTACATTTGTCAATAAAAATATTATAACTTCACTATTTTTAATAAGTCAATTTATACAGATTTGATGTCTGTTTTTGCGGTAAAGATAACTAAGCAAGCGTAAGATCTTGATGGGATCACTACACAGAAGCAATTGAGTTTGAATTGGGTGGGTTATGATTGTCTGGCGCGAGAATGTGGTGTGCATATATATTATATTTAAGAAAAGGGGAGAGTCAGCCAAAGGATGTCATGTTTGAAATATTTTGAAGTAAATGTCCTCAGCTTTCTTCTATTGCTTGAAATAGAATACATTAGCAACGGAGAGATATCAGAGGACATAACGAAAGACGTACATGGGTTTTACATACAACTTAAGGATACCTTCCTTTAGCATCCAGCTAAGAAATAACTAAACTTGTTCCACTACCAAAGTCAACTTTGGACAAGAATGGGCGACAGCGAGAAAACGTTTGATGGCAGCAGTTTCCCTAAAAACTTTAAAGACTATAAAGATAAGTGATAAAAAATTCGTTCAAGATACACCGTCGTGTTACTTTGCTTGTGTAATATGTATACTGTAGCAAACTAACGGCAACCTTCCACTTTAACGCAGAAAAACGAAGCAGAGTAGCAAACACATTCAGTGTACATAATGTGTAGTAGTTTCTATACACCAGAAGGTCCTAGCTGGTGCTTGAAATGCGATTTAGTAAGATATCATCCTATCTATCTACATGGATGGTCATAACACTTACACAATAGCTATCTCTTGTCTATAGCCCATAACTGTAGTGTCTTCCCGACTTTTCTATTGTAGTCATAAACAAAATGCTGAGGAAATTCTACAGTAGGCTGACTCCCACCACCGCTGCATAGGTAAATAGATTTAACTAGGAGCATAATAATACATGTCATGCCTTAACTACAGATATGATACTTACAAACTCAATACATACTACAATAGATACTCCATTTGTGTAGAGTATAGGTACATGCAACACTGTGATTTTCGTTGAGGTAAGGATAAGGCACATCCACTACTAAACTAAAAAGAAAATCGTATCTAGTGGAAAATCAACGTTGCTTAACCACCAGGGAATGCCACAATCTTTCTCTGTAAATGAAATGAATTCTTAAAGTAAACGCACTTAGCTTTCGTCTATGGCTACACATTAAGATGCATCTACTCGTCGTTATTAACATCTTAAAAGATTTTATGAGATTTCCTAACCCTTACTTTCCGTAGACGTCTTGTGGATAAAGCAAGTAAGGTCGCTCCTGGTCATGAATGAATACATGCTTCCTTCCTGTATAGCATTATCAAACTTAATTCCATCTTGACCTGCTTTTTCAAGTGTTATGCAACTGAAATACCTCACTGACTGACAATTCATAACAATTCTGTTAAAGATCATTGCATTTGCACGTTTACAGTAATTCTGCTAAAAATTAATACAATATTGCACATGTTTATTATGTAGTTCACACCAAAATATCTGATTATCTCATAATACAATTTTACATTTCCACAAAAATAAAAAAGTGTACGTACAAATAAGAAACAATATTTACTATTCCTTGTCATGTAGAATTATGGGACTTATACTCATTACAATAAGTCCGACTTATTGTAATGAGTATAAGATTGGAATAATGTTCCAATGACTTACGCAAAAACAATTTGTAAAATTGTGTGCACAACAAGTATTGTATTCTTTTCATTATGCATCATTCGAGATTTATCTTATGAATGTTATGTTACTATATGAAACGGGTAATTGTATATTATTTTGTTAATTAGTAATTAGTGAGTACGTGTACACAATTACACTTGTATAAAGTTCTAAATAAATGAGGAACAACTGCACTTAAGCACGAGAAAGCGGTATTTCCGTCAAAAGCTTAATAAAAAAATTGCTTTGCTAAAATTGTAATCTGCGACAAATCAAAGTACAGCATTGTAATAACTAGTACTTAGATTGGGTTAAATTTTACTTGTAATTCGTTGCACACCGCAAGAGCAATAATGAACATTATAACTGAGCCAGTTTCACACAGAATAATAAATTACAAACTGCATACAAAGGATAATAAGCTTTTGCCACGCTATGTGTCCGTTTTAACGCAATGAAAGCCAGTGCACTTACCATAATCAAAAATCTTACAATCAACACGAAAAGCTCAAACCTACATACACCGCATAAGCACCAGTCCTACTAAACTACTAACAATAGAGGCTCAGCTTGAAAATAACAATGCACTAAACATGCAAACTAATTCCGAATTACTGGACCCAAAAAGTTTTTCTGAACAGATAGTTATCTCGTTTCCCACTTCAGATTATGATGTCTATTCACAACACATGCCCTTTGGATATTATTGCAATGAAATTTAAATATGACGCACGTGTACAAACGATAGATCATTATGGAAAATCGTGGAATACATTTAGACAAACTGATGAAAAATGTTGGATCAAACGATTATCTCTTTCTGAGCTTTTCCCTGCCTACACCTACATGGCATTTTTTTGCCGTAATAAAGTTTGTAAATTTCTATTTCTACTGGGATACAATACCTCCATATATTTTACGTAACAATGAGGTGAGTTGCAAAGGAGTGGCGGAAGTTTCCTGTGTCGTGGCAAGCAAAGCCAAAATTAAACTCATTTCATAGAACTTTGACTCACCTGGGCATTAATAAAGACGGAGAAAATCTAGTTGAAGGGAACACTTCCCCAGCTTTACAGATTCGTTACTTAGATAACTTTATGTAATGTTTCTGCCTCAATGTAGTCGATGGAGGGGCGAATCAAAACTTTTGCTTGTGTAGGCACTATACATGAACTTCCACAGTAAATATTGAAGAGATTTGATATGTGGTATAAACTCTATATAGGTGCTCTTGTTCAGTAATGGTAATTGTAATACTCCATTTCATCCATACCCCCTCCCTGCTTTGCACAACTCGAGTCAAATTGACATGAAAGCTCATTTCATCTGCATACTGACTTTACGGACGTAGTTATATTGTGTACAAGTGCACATGACATGATTTGATATTGATGCAGGCATTAAACACACCAGCTAAGAAGACTAAGGTGTTCAAATACACAATAAACTACTAGAAGTAAAATAAATTTACAACTACAGGTGTATCTACAAATTTACATAATGCAAGCTAAAAGTTCAGAACGTCAATAATAGATAGATCCTTGTATAATAATAATTTGGTTATTGTAAAGTCTTATTAGTTTCGTTGTGACTTCATAACTATGTGATTTGAAATGATAAGATAAACCTCAAACGTCCAATAAAAATCTCAACAAGAACGAACTAGCAATAAAGATAAGGTGAATCTGACAATGACTTTGTTGGTGTTTTCTTTATGTACAGTAATACAGAATATTACCATCAGTGATAGGGATCTCTGTATTTATCTGTGTGAGAGCTGGCAGATTGTTATTGCTTCAAAAGCCGTGAATTAATCTTTTATGTCTGACATGTTTAGCAGAGAGCTACACAGAGCAAGCTATTTTCAAATCGATTTGGATTGTGTCTACATATGTGAAAGCAAGCAAGTATTTATGCTTGCGCACCGCATTAAATTAGACTATTTAATGAAACACACTCACACACAAGAACAATCGTTACGCGGAGGATATTGGCGTTTAAAGTGCTTCAAATGTGCGACAACACACCATAAGCGTAATGAAAACAAGCAAATAATATAATAGTAAATACATTTTCTCCGACTGACACGTACACAATGTGTTTAATAATGTGTAGTGTGATTCCCATGCTTCAGCATTACGCACTACTACTAATGACGCATGTACAAGTGCCAACTTCTGTGTGTTTCTATATCTACAAAGAAAGATCCGAAACAGACGGGATTTGGCCTATTGTATTGTTTTATGTACTTTGACAGCTAGATAACCACAATGTAGTAGAGCAACAAATCCTATCTTTGAAAAGTAAGTTATACAGACAATAAGCTTTGTTTGAAGTGTAGGAATGCCAACCTTTTTGTTTATCACAATAGAAATTGTAACACTGTTACTTATCTTCTAATAGTTTTTCCGAGTTATTTAACTTGCCATTTATCATGAAGTCCCAACCTGACAGCCATAATATTTAGTCGAAAGACACAAAATATTAATTATCCATCTTTGTACGTGCCATTGTTACCACAAACTGAAGTAATACTGTAAAAGCCAACATATTTTATATTGATGGTAAAAGACCGCAGAGAAATTGAATTTTGTATAAATGGTCAAAATTCTGAAGCTGACAAAAGTAAAATTCTGTAAAAAATGAGTTTACTGAAGCTGTAGCGTTAAAGATTAAATGACTGAAGTTTTTGTGGAAGAACAAACGCTAATTTACAGACCTTGAACTGGAGGCATGCATGTGTGAAACTCATTTCATGCTCACCACTTTCTCACAGATAAGCTCTGCCTACTAACTCACTAACAACACTATACCACTCAATTTTCTCTGTAACAATACGTTGATCACACATACACACGCTTTTCCTTACACAAAAACATTTTGTGGTAAGAGTGTGTAGCAACTTTCATGTATTTGTTAACCACAGTTTTGGAACTCTGTAAGTAAATAAATACTAACAACCAAATCATTTATTTTTATTCCAGTCTTGTGCTATTATATACATATTCATGACACGAAATCAAACCTGCAGACTTCAAGATGCTCAAATATTTGTGTATGTTTACACAGAAGGGCTTTTTAATGTGCCAATGAAAAGGTCAATAATATTAGTGTAGTATTCATCGTTCGTGATGATAATTGCGTAGGTATTACTTATCAGCAATTTTACAAAGCTATGTTGTAGATTGCACTTAAACATCTTAACGTGCAGCTTAGTCTTATTATGATACAAATGATAGTTATGATATCAAAGTTTGGATGCATGTTGCATTCCACGCGTATTAAAGATAATGGCCTGGTAAATTTATGTAGCTGATACCAATAGTACATACATGGGTAGTTAAAACGAACAACATTTACTTCAAAAAGCGCAAAGCAATGAAAATATGTACCCACTTTTATTTTGTAGCAATTTTTTATAATTTTATGCATTTCCTTTTGTATATCATTTTTATGCATTGATGTTAAAACGTTGTTTCAGGGTAGTCGCAGTGCAATGCTGTTACTAACTGGAGCATTCAAGAATGAATGTCACAAGGCAATGGCTACAATTTTAATTGCGCTCATCCTACTTGTTGTACTAGCAGTAGCCCTGGTACAAGTAATGCATACGAAATAACATTGCAAACAACAGCGAATTAAATATTTGGAGAATAATGCAGGCCAATTTATTAAAGCATGATAATATGGCCCACAGAGACATTTACTATTAATAGTGTTCGTTTAAACACTACGTTTGAATTATAAAGTTGATAGCGAAATCCATAATATTGTATCTAGGTATGGTATAATCCTTTCGTTTAATAAATATCCATGAAACAAACATTACGAGCAGGCGTCTATAATTTGGTCGTTGGTAGTGAATGATATAGTAGAATATAATATGCATGAATACAAAAGAGCTGCAGTCGGCCAAACACACTCACACACAAGAACAATCGTTACGCGGAGGATATTGGCGTTTAAAGTGCTTCAAATGTGCGACAACACACCATAAGCGTAATGAAAACAAGCAATAATATAATAGTAAAT
>JABASD010001500.1:0-39250 GCA_019776165.1 Pogonognathellus flavescens
GTAGCTTCGGACGTCGGCCGATGTCGACGTCGGATTTGGCGTCGGAAAACTTACTTCGGTTAGTGTCGATTTTGGCGTCGGGTAATATCTCCCGAATTCCAAACCCGAATCGGCTTGGGTCAACCAGCCGTACACATACTACTTACTAATATTTAATATTGCGAGATGGAATATAGACGGAACAGAAAGAATAATAATGATATAATAATGATGATACGTATATAGGTACGTATAAAACATACGGCCAGGCTTCTACATGAACACAGAAAGTTGTTGCTACTGATTTTGTACTTATAATATAGGAACTTAAGATCTTATTCCTTTTTCACTTTAGCAGTAAAAGTCGGTTTAGACGCGGACTAATTTACAGCTTAGTATTAATAGTAATTACACGTTCCATGCATTGATACGAAACGATGGTGGAGAAGTACACACAGAATACTTCTTTTGCTTTCGTTGAATTTTGCAGAAAGTTGTTGTGTTGTTGTATTGTAGTTGTAACATCCCATCATCCTCAGAGATCGTTTATCAGCTAATGAATGAGAATTCTAATGAATCCCGTCCTACCGGTCTGTCGTTCATTCGTTCCTGGTGGTATGCTATCAGTTACAGCCGAGATTATTCTTCTCTAAACTTCAAACCATTCCAAACTCACTTCACGTAACTTATAACTACCTTACAACCAACATTACGCTAACTAGTACTATACCCATACCTTATACAATACACCAACCACTCACAAGTCTACTTTATCAATCGCTGTATTGTATTATTTCATTATCTTTTTTCCACTTGTTCCAAATACATTCAAAAACATTTATTTTTATGTGCCATATTTTATACCTACTTTTTCCTTTCTCATTTTTCCCGGGAGAGAAATGTTTCCTACTTTCATTTTAATAAAGTACATCAATTGCTATTAGTATTCATGAAATCATCATTGAACCTTAATTTACAATTACAAGATTGAATTTAAGAAAGTTTCGAAGGTGGTTTAAATGCAGAATCTTCGGTGGAATGAGTGATCTTCTTTAAAGAACAAACAAAATTATAAAAATTAGGGAAAATTTTCCTAATTGAGGTAAAGGTATGAGACTAAATGATTCCTATTTTTGCTTATATACAAATTATGCAGTGAATTCGACTAATCGCTAAAAGCTATCAACTATTGAGAAATTGACGTTTGTCTAAATTCATAAGCGCAGAGAAAATTAACGTAGAAAAACATTTTCTATGGTTTAAGTGAATAGGTTAAAAACTGTAAGTACGTTTGATGTAACAAAATGTGTTTCACTTTGAGTCATTGGATTTTAGGGTAAGAATTTTGAGTTAAAATAAGCTTGCACCGGAAAAATATGTTCAACGTAACAAATCACAAGTACAATTGTTGGTACATCTTGACCACGTATTTTAGATAATTGATATTCATACGTACCCACGTAGAAGCGATTGTCTGTTAAAAACAAATTATATGAGGGAGTTGAAACAGTTCAGCTTCGACCTAGTGAAATTTACTTCCTAAGGAAAGTATCAAGAAATATTTTGAAGTCAACAAACATTTGCTAAATCTCTTACTTGCAATTTCACGGAAGAATTGTGCACAAACATATAATAAGAATATAATGATAGTCCATATTCTACATCAGGTTTTGTGGAAGGTATTAAATAATTAGCATTGTAAAATATTACTGCAACCACAAAAACAATGTATTTTATTCAGAAAAACAAAATACAATGTTTGTGCAATTTATAATATCATTGCACTGTGTAAGTGACTACTTAATGGCAGTAAACTAAACATACTAAAGAGATGGAGATGTTAAAAGCTTTCATGCCTTTTGCCTTGTGAAATGCTTTACATCCACAAGTCTACAATTATTGTTTCCCGTATAGTCTAAAAGTCTAAGTAAGTGAGTACAACATCCGTGCCCACTCTAATAGGTCATAATACTGCAAATGTGGAGAGGTAATGTACAAATGATAATTGATAAGTAAAATGCTGGCTGTAATTCCCAAATGAGGTTCAACAAGTCCGAGCAATTAATTTTTTATTTATCAGCACAATTCTCTTTTAGCTGATTGTGTGACGTTTGTACTCTGCTCAACTACAATTGGCACTGACTGAGATAAGTTGTTTTTAAAAATGAAGAAGAATTGCATGAAGTACAGTACCTACTTCATGCAAGTACTGCAGTACTTGAGTGAAGTACTGTGGAGAATAAAATTCCCTATAGGTCAGTGGCGATCACATATTTGAAAATGTTGAAAGTGTGCTGAGTGAGTACAGAAAGGATAAACAAGACAAGACTAAACGAACCTTTTGACTCGTCTACTTTATGTTTCCCTTTTTTCAGTCTTTTGATGAAATTGCGATTAAGATTGCTTCACATAATTGTTATGTTATCCTGGCGTGGCAAGTGCAGAATTACTGACTCATAATTTTAGCAAAAATGTTTTATTAAAGTCTCAGAGATGTGTGGCTTACGAAGGGGATGATGAATCTAAAGCCACGCTTGCCCGGCTTAACTATCTAGTATATTCATATTCGACTCTTCCTTCACCTACTACTATACCCATACATACCAGTACATCTTTCCCTATCTGAACAGACAACAAAAACAAATGCATTTCATTAGTGTAACGTTCAGTTAATGAAATGATTCGCAATCTCCTATCTGTGTCTCAATGCTGTTGCAGTTATTATAAGGATTCTCTAATGTTTTTTAGGATTATTATGAGAGAGCAGTTTCCGTTTTTATATTCCGTTCATGGCTCAAGTGAGTGCAGTATTTATACATGGAACACTTACCCGTATACAACACATTTATATACAAGTTCAGTCTAACAAGTACTTTTTGCACTATGTATAGAACTGTTATTGTGTGGAAAGTACTGTGAGTGAGTACTCGCTACTTACTTCAAAAGTGCTGCTCTCACATCGACTCTCGAGGCTTAAAGCTATATCTAAATATCTATGCACATTCGTTGAGCAAAAGCGATTTGATTTGATGTGATAATATCCTGCAGTAATGTGGCCAAGGGCATTTATTTTCGTTTCATAAGCAGATCTGAGCTGAAAATCTGTAAAGATGAATGCAGCAGCAATGTAATACCATGCAAGCGAGCAGAACATGGTCGTCACAAGTTGTGTGTGATGCGAAGATCCCCTTACTCACCGAATCAAGCACACGGACGGACGGACTGAACAAACCTGCTCTTACACCAATACTTCTACTACAATCTACTTGTACTTTGTACTGTACCTGGGTATGTAGGTATAAGTGTGTGTGTTTGTATACTACTCATTGTTACATCTGTGTATGTACGACTACAACACCTACCTTACCTATAATATATATAAGTAGATCTACCTTGCATTTACATTAGGTAGTGTCTAATAGAATAGAGCAGGCATTGAAAACAACCTTAGCCAACAACTTTCAGCCTCACAACGATTATTCTCTCTGATCTCTTATCTCGTTAAGGCCAATAGTCTAATAAACTAAGCAAAAACAATCAACACTCATAATAATAGGTACTAAACAGCAATAACCTACTAATTTGTTTGGCAAATCAGCCCTTGTTAATTATTTTCACGAAGAAAAACAGGACCGCTGTTTTTCCTTTTGCTTTTCCTTGTAGTACTCTCTCTCTCTCTGCCTGTCTCTCTTTGCTTCACTCCCTGTGTGTCTTTAATTTCATTTAGTTATGTGCGAGCAAATTTGCAAATGAGTCTCTCTCTCTGTCTCTCGACCTTACATCAAATAAAATATGCACACGTTGAATGAGAAGAGGTTTAACTTTTGAATATTAATACGCAGGGCAAGTAAATTTCTTGTGTTCACATTTTCTCTAATAAACGCACAATTTTTTGTACTTGAATACGAGTTATAGTATTTGCTATCTCTGTGTCCATCTTTTTGACTCAGAAAGTTTTTTCTAATGTTACACAACGGTTCAGACAGTTCGTGTACATTATTGCCTCTCAATGGGCACTCTCTATTTTCCTGTACAATTATTACCACATTGGATTGCAATACTATACGATACATAAGATGTTTGCCATTTGTACAGGCAGTGGAATAATTTAATATAAAATTTAGATGGTAGAGATGAAATGTGTGATTAATGCTTTTTTGTAAAGCTTAATAAATGCAGATGAAGATCGGATCGCCATAAATTTCCCTCCTATGTTCATAAATTTCTTGTTAATTATCTACTAATTATTAATTAAGATGAAGACAAACAACATGAGAAAAACAAGTGCACGTGCACGAATGAAGAATCGAAATACTACAAAAAAATTCTTCTATCTAAATATATAAAAATAATATTAGTCAGGTCAGACAAAGTTGAAAAATATTGTTTAAACTCTCTCGGATATGCAATGTAACCACCTATCTATAAAGCCCAACTTATTTCTCAGAGTTACAACTCTTCCTTCATCACAATTAACTAGCCAGTTTTTATGTTCGTGTTGAGGATTTGAATTTATTAATTCGCCGGATGATATCTGTAACTAACAATACGGAATATATTGTATGGTGTAGGTACGGATAGATTCATTACTAAATTACTATATCCAATCTCTAATTATTGTGCTTATGGTAGCTGTTAATCTTCTATTCTCATAAAATTGAATAAAGGTTCAGTCTATTCTGTGTGCATTTCTCTCTTTTGAAAACTAAAAGCAAACTCACATAGGATTCCATAAAAACTGTATCTGTAACTGCTACTACTAATAAGATAGTCCTAGTAGCATAAGGTTCATTTTAATGTGCTAAAATATAATCTTAAAAGTTTCATTAAGAAAAAACGTGTTTTGATACGAAAGTGTATAATTGAGTAATGAAGTTGTATTAATATCTTTATTTTTATTTTATTAACAATTACTGTTTCTTCAGTTTCTTCAATCTTTCATGCTAGTAAAACACATAAATAATATTATTTTAAGAAACTTAAGATTTTGGATTCTATAATTCTTCAGTATATCACATTGCATTTTAACTATACACTTTTCTGTAATTTATAAAGCACTTAAGTACAAATAAGCTACATACAAATCGAGGAAACTTGTAAATAAATTTCCTTTATTAGGGCATACGATTTAGAATTTAGGCTTACGTGGTTTTGATTATTGAACTCTAAGTTAGATTGTTTGGTGTGTAAACTCGGAATTACTCTTTATTTCATGAAAGTGTTGTTTTTGTGGGAGAATTATCAGTAACGTATAATTATAAAGGCATGAATTACTTCATGCACAAAGATATGAATAATGTGACCTGCCATTAATTTACTAATTACTGTTGGTTAGGTACTCAAATATTGTAGGCAAATGAAGCATACAGGTGTCAAGTCTCTAAAATACGTTGGTAGTATGTCATGTTGGTTATGTTTTTGCGATACGCTCAACTCATTACCTGTGACCTCATAAAGAACAACGAATTTTGTGCACTTATCATGTCGGGCCATTTCTTACAAAACATTAAACTCGCAAAACATTGAAACCATTATAAATATTGTAGCTAAACTGGGACAATATAGATTCAAGCTGATGACAAGAAAAGATTACTAATTCTAAGCAATTTTACTGTTCAATCACATCTTAAGAAAATATGCAATTCACGTATTGTGTATAGGTATAATGCTATGTACATTGCAATTTGCAGTAGTGGCAATTAAATAAAACAACTATATTAATATTGGCACCTTCATATATACAGAACCTAAAGAAACACATTTTTAATTCATGAGCATTACTGCATTTAATATTATAAGACAGAACAAGTGTACTAGAAGTGTTTGAATTGAGTCAATTAATGACAACTGCTGCACAAAGTTGGTGGTTATGAAGTTGCAAGCTAATTTGAAAGCAATGTTTAAAAATTTCTTGAAAAAGAGGACTGTTTAATGATTTTCTGAATGAGATAGTTTTGCAAACACCCTGAACAAATCTCTCAAGACAGTAAAACAATATCAGAGTTAAAAATCTGGAAACGGTAAAGGAGTTTATATGTTCTCGAGTATATCTACTGATAGCACTTTTATTATTTCTAATGTATTACTCATTATATCATAAGTAACACAAGAGAATAGTGTTCATTTACGACGAACGAATGAGATTAGCTATCACAGCAAGTAATAGTTAAAAATTCGAGTTCATCTAATAAGAATAGCTCGTCAGATATAGAAAATAGGTGTTTCTTCTTAACAACTTACCTATGTATAGATATAACTAATATTGCCACTATACATTATTATGGCCTAGTGGAGTAGCAGAGGTTGGTAGTTACACAGGTAATAAAAATGGTTCAATTATTTCAATAAAATAAAAGCAAACTCAACCAGACCAAACCAGATAGGATACCAAGCCACAGAACAAAGGCAAAAGAATCTCTCTCATAGTCTTAAAAGTCTTCAGTCTTAACTAGGTGCACTCTGGTGCACTCCACACTGTACAAAGCTGCATTGGTAGCAGCAACATAACAGAAGTAAGAAACTCTTTATTATTATTTAATACACCTATAACTCCTTTTGCTCCTCATGCTGGTACTGGTACTACGACCAGTCTGCGCATTATTAATACCTATGCATTATAGTAGTATTAACTCCTTCCATTCAACAAGATCTAGTAAAAGACGTTAAAAATTAATGCCGAGTCTCAACTATTTCAACAAGTTATGTGTAGTGTGTATACAAGTATCTCTTTCTCTCCTACTTTTAGTAGTGGTGCTGATATTAATGAGCAATGCGGACGGACGCGACCAGACCGAATGCGATGATTGTTATATAGGAGACTTATTAGTACTATGTTTTCTGTAGAAAATAATACAAGTAAGGCTATACACTTACACATATGACTTACGATTATTCTGTTGTATTGCCTAATACTCCATTATTTTTATTATCTTCTACAAATCTACATAAGTATAATATGAAGATTTTGTAGATAGTAGGATGCAGTGCATCTAAACCCACTTCCATCACTGTTACTTCAAATATAATTCTTAATGCCAAGAAGAGTGAAGAAAAATCCCAGTTTACCCGTAGGAATAAAGTAAAATAATATAAAGTTACAATACTCCAGATAGTGCACTACTTGTACGTCTAGTAGGAGCTGGTACGAATATTAGAGCCATTCGGTATCTATAGGTAATTCAAAATCGCATGGCATAACAAAAAGAATGAATAAAGTTAGTATTTGTATCCGAGTATTGTCAGACAAGAATATCTTATCGTATCCTGTCCGAGTGTGCATAATGTCTGTACAAAGGCATAAGCACTAACTAAGCACCTAAAGTACATAGAAAACACAAGTAAATGGATGGACGGTAGTTTAAGTACTTGAATGCACACATTCTCCTGGGCATTATCTTGTCCAATTGCACTCGATTCGTTACAAAACTACAGACTCAGGCCGACACAAGAAATTTTTCATTCTGAATTACTATTACAGGTAGCAGATTCTACTGCTAGAAATAATAGATTCATAGTTAGACTATTGTTGATAACAAACCCTTTGTAAACGCATATAAAAAAGTAACGAAGAACACAATTTCTTATTTATCAAAATGGCAATATCAATTTTTCCTTTTTTAGATAGATGGTACAACATGGCTTAAGAAATAGTCTTGAGTATTTTGAGTGGATATTTACGCTTTATCTATAGAAATCGCAAATAGATACATAGACAGACACGAAAACCATTTCTATAAACCAGCTTCGCTACCTAATAATAAGTAATAAGTGGAGGATTTCATAAATGAATGTATCGTGTGTTTTGAACTTTCTCAGTAGCGAAATGAAGTAAGTTTCTGGTCAAAGTCAGTACACAGCGTGGAATATTATGCAGAGCACAGAACTGATGGGTTTTAAATACAATATTGTAGAGAATGTGAGAGAATGTGTAGAAAAGAATGGAGTGTAGTAGTTACAGCATTGATCTGAAATTGTGCTCGATACTGTATAAAAATCCGAGAATAAATGAAAAGAAGATTAGATGATGATAATGATGATGCAGATGATGAGAATATAAGATAGTCAGACAAGACATGTGAGTTCCTCTTCTCAAAATTCAACTGGCTCGCTCAATTACCCCAAAAAATGGGAGAGGAGCTGCTTCAAAGTTCTATTACATGTTTTATGGCAATTAGCTAACAACAAGGGGGTTATTACTACCGCAGATTGCAATCCAATCTGATCGGTTTAACTCTCCAACTGCAAAATGGACAGTTGAGTGAGTTATGGCTGCAAGACATCATGGCTGCTGCTAAAACAGCAAACAGTCCCACATAATTGCACACTCTTGATGCCTCTAGGTAGTCTCAGCTATAATATCAAATATATATAGCCATTTTTCAATATAACCTTTTTGAAGTGTAAGTGCATTTTCATACTTTATACGACTTATTTACAATAGTCAACATAGTAATATTAACACGGTGTGAAATTATGCTCAATATATTATTCAACATGGTGCATATAGGACTATAATGATACACATTTTGAGACGTATTCATAAATAACGAAGCTACAATGAAATATTACTGTTCATCATATTCAAGTGCACAAGATAAACCTCGAAAAGCAATCATTCATTGATCCCTTGTTTAATATCTTGTGTTTAATGTAATCAATCTTAACTATCTACACTCTTTCATAGCTCCCAGTAGCACAGAATGCCACAGTATATTCAGTATATCATATTTTATACAACTACGCACTTTACTACTCTTCATGGAGATATAAACAGGACAAACTACTGTATTGCGTTTATGTTTTAACAGTTTAAAAATTTACTACTACACTTGTTTCTTAATTTATTGCACTTTTCTAATAATAAAGTCCTCTAATGTACTTTGCTGCACGTAAGAAGCTTTCTCTCCCCATACAAAGTACAATTTATGACTAAAAGCTATAACAATAATATTGCAATTTTGATAGTGCTTATATGAACTAGTGTTTTTTAAATGCATTTTTTGTAGCACTAATAAATGTTATTCTCCTGTTAATTGCACTTCGTCAAATCTTACATTTGACAAAAAACTTTAGCCATTACAAAAATTATTTAAAAGCACTCAACGTAACAAAAGATAAAAAATGGCTTGCTTGGCTTGCACTATAAGCATTTTCTTTAATGTTTTTACAAAGTTTCGACCAATCTAAAAAAGATTTTTACGTTAAAAAGATTTTTGTAATTCATTGTGAAGTCTGTAAATAATTTGAAGACATACTATACTTAAACATTGTGCATGGTAAGGCAGACTTTGAGAACACAGTACTACTTTGTATGAATTTTGCGTTGTGGATTTTTCATCTCGTGAAAATTTGATACGACAGGATTACTTTCCTAGTTTGCCATTCATAATCATTTCATTCCTTAAAGTTTTTTATCTATTAATTAGAGCGCGCTTTAACTAACTTATGTTAGATGGCCTCTAATACTTATTCTTAAAAACAATTGAAACCTTTAATTTTTTTAAAGCCAGGAATTCAATTTTATGTACAAACATTGCATATATCCACACATAATGTTTTGTGAAATATAGAAAGCTACGAGTATTACATAGTAAATTTTATTGCATTGTATGGCAAGCTAAGAATGTACAGTCAATGAATCCACTATCATCGTGTCTACAGTGCGTCACAAAGCTCTAATTAATTGAACCATCAATCCGCATTCATCTTGTCCTTCCCCAACTTAATAAAGATATTCTCAACCAAGCTTAACTTGAACACTCCAACTGATAATTAGTCTGCCGGTAGTAGTTGAATGAAATAATGTCTGAATTCCGTCTAAGAACATTCATGTTAGCAATATAGTATCTACAAAAATTATCTGAGCTTATATAAAAAATAATTATCCCGTGTTTCTCTATGCACAACGTACATATATGTACCTACTTATAAATGCCATAATATTATTACAAAAACCTTTTGAGTTTGTTCATTAAAATTAAAAATTACATCATTATTAATAAAAAAGAATCAAGGTATTATAACTGCATAATATACCTAGCTACCATTCAATTTTTAACCATACAAAATTTCTACATATGAAAAAATACTTCTGTAATTAATCTCAAATTTTTAATTGCGAATTTAGCTGCAAAAAATTTAAATTGCGTGATTCGAAATTTGACAGTAATTTGTATCAGTTTCAAACGTGAACATTTTAAAAATCTCAGCACAGCTAAAGGAAAAGCATGCAATAAACGAAAAGGATGAATGAATTTCGTACACCTACTACATACATCATGCATTGTAATATAATTTGATGTCATGAAGTTGGTAAAGTCAGGAGGGATGATAATTTTGTCCGTGTATAATTTACGACTGCCACATTCAGTGTGTATTCATTTCTTATGAACATTGCAATTAAGCACGAAAGACACAAGTACTGGTCTTGAGATAAGATATCTGTCTATTTGCATAAACCGAGTCAGCTCCGACTGTAATCCCATTAGCAGTTCTTACGGCATAATTAATTGGCTAGGTTGAATCTAACAGGTAGTATGCTGTCTTGTAACAATGCTAAATACTTTTGTCTTAAGTGCATAAAAGTGAAATAATGCAATCCGTATACATCTATTACACTCCTGTAAAGTCATTCCACTGCTACTGCCACTGCTCCAGTAGACTATCTTAATGTGTCACACTACTACTTATCAATTCACCCACCATTAATATATTCCACTCTTCTACTACTCATGATCTCATGAATTGTAATAATATAAAATGTAATGGAACTCCTGTAATCAAATCAACTCTCTCGTCTTATATGCGAATGCGAAACGAACCACAACCACAACTGAAACAACAGTCGTCTGGAATATTATATAGGTATGTGCAACATTTGAGAGAAGAAACGTATCCCTACTACGTCGTAGTCCAAGTAAAGGATTTGAATGTTGTAAAATAAATTTGCCTGAAGCTGAAAAAATGTAGAAGGGAGCGATGGAGAGCTACCGCAGTTAGCTACGAAGTTACTTTTGTGTAAGATGTTGAGGAATAAATTGAGTTGTGTGTGTAGGCTCAAATCAATTACACAGTTACTCGATTAGTTACAATGCAAGATTAATGATCTCATTAATTGGACTCTTGATTGATTGCGTATTTGTTGTGTGTACTTTTAATCTTGCTCATTGCTAAGTCTTCGCTTGTGCTCTCCGTCCACCACCATTCTTCCTTCCCCACTCTATTTCCTACACAAATGATAATGCAAAAGTGTAGTAAAACATATTTTGTATTTGTACTTACTTCTATTTCTACATCTCTGCTTTCAGACTCGCTCAATTACTGATTACTACCTGTCCAATTCATTCTCATGCAAAATATACACTCATATCAAATTACTAAATCGTGTAGCAATAACATATTATATTATGCTACTGTAGACATACATGTAATCAACTAACTAATATGTAAATTTATTTTTAAGTAGGTATGTTGCTGTTCTAATACTTTTACGGAGTGCAAACTAAAGTTGTCTCTTGTTTCTGGAATGTGGTTTGATATTTAAACGACTAATACAGATTTTACATGGTACTACATAGTATATTGTAGTTCTGCTACAGTGTAGTAATAATACTGATGTTATTATTTTCTAATTAATGAAATTTTAAAAATATTATGATATATTCCATGTATAGGTAATCATATTATTCCAATTTTCTTACTTGTATGCAAATGATATTTAAAGTGGTCTGGGAATTATTATTATTTTATGTGGCTATATGATTGTTTTCTTTAAAGGTCAACCAGGTTTCATTTGTTTGGACATATAGACTGACATTGAGAGTCGCTTAAAGATTGTATGTACATTATAGGAGATGTAACGTGTATGAGTATTGCAGTCAAATGAAAATTCAAGATGTTCTCAAGAATGTCAGAAGAATTGCATTTTCTAGTTCCTGTTTTAAATTAAATGCATTTTTTAATGAGTACACTAAGCTTAAGCTAAGATGCCAACCATCATCCAATTTATATGGAAAGATGAATGATTGAACAATCAACATAATCACATATTAATTGGATAATAAACCGGAGTGTCAACTTGTGTAAACTTGACAAGGCAAGCAAATCTATATAATAATGAAAATGAACGTATATCGTCAATCACTTATAATGTAGATTTTTAGTAACATCTTTACATTCTCAGGGGTTACACACGCAGACGCGTAACTTGTCAGTCTGCAATAATGAAGAAAACTATTCGTCATTCAGCCAGATGCGATTCACATGCATTTATAATTGTATTACAATTCTTTCAAGCAAAGATCATATCATCATGACTTGACAAATACACAGTTCAGAGCAGCTATCATCTTTTATATGCGTAAACTCAACAGTCAGTGGTCGAACATGGAAACTGAGTATGCGGGGACCAGTGTATAGACTATTATTTTGTCATATAAAAGATTAAGTTGTCAACGTATCGACTAATTGTCATGAATCCGTGGGTTTAAACCGCACGTTTCTGTTTGTGTACACAATTTTTGCATTAAAAACCCATAGGTGTGTCCTTCATGGAAATAATTATCCTGTAAACTAGAAAAATTCTGTAGTTATTATAACTAATTGGTTTGCATACTTAGAATTAAATCCCCTTCAGGATTAATAATAAACCGAAGTGTTTCTTTCTGATTTTCTCAGAAGGAAGAAGCTCATCTTAAAATATTTGCTAAATTTTCTTCGTTAAAAGATGAATTTTCTCTTGGGAACTACTTGCTGACACATTTTACTATAACACGACTACACATTTTTATATTAGATAGTAATCCTGCTGGTTTGTTTATTTCTCTATTAATTTTCAAGAAACATTTATGCGTATACAATATATATGTAAGTAATGGGAATGATGTAGTATTACAGTGTCTTCCATGTCTTATATGACAACAGGCCAGAATCTGCGGAGATGGAGATGCCTACCTACAGCTTTGCGACTCACAGAAGTGAAGATATGACGAAGAGGTGGTTCAAGGCCGTTATACTCTTAACCCGTGGTCACCTCGTCAGTTGACCCTTCCATTTCCTTTACTTTCTCAATACCACACTACTGATAATAAAGTGAAGATGCTGTATTCACGTACAAGTACAGATTAATGAATATATACACCAATATCACACATACAAATACAACCTGTATTGTAACATAGTAACAATAACATTGCTAGCAACTTGAATCATGCACATTTTTAGCTTAGTTTGTTAAATCACAGAATACACGAGTGAAGTAGCCAGATAGAATTATGCATACAGTAACGTGGTAGTAGGCAAATATTTCGTATATATGAAATGAGTATGAGTATATAATAGTCAGGTACGCTGTTCACCTGTAAATGAGTAGTAATTCTACATGATGATGATGAAATAATAATGGTAAGAAAATCGCATGCATGCAAAATTCTGCAATGACTTGACATGAACAAACTTCAACAAGATTTAAAAGTCTTCTACGTCCGAATAATAAGGATTTGGCGTATTTGTTGTTTTCATGCTTTCTACGTTGTATTTTGCTTACAATAATAACATTTTTGCGCAAAATACCTGTATTTGCTACCTTTTAAGGTAAATATTAGAAAATAGGTACTGGGCAATATTTCCTTGGGCGGATATGCATTTCTCTGCATGCGAACATTCACTACACACTAATACCTTTTTTGTAAATACGAAACTTTACACATCGTGACCGCTGGTACATTTACCAGCAAAATACATTCGGGATATGATTTAATGGAAAGGAGTGGGTCCACGTAATTTTAGTAAAGGATAATAATAATATTCAAATATCTTTATGTAAAAAGGAAAAATGTACAGTAGATCAATTATAATGAGCAAAGTCTTGCTTATCAATATTAACATAAATGAATGCATGCACTATTATGATTTACCCCTGTTGCACATTATGCTGCTCTTTACATGTACTTGCACACTGATTGTCAGTTATTGTTGAATTCATTGAAATACTTAAATCTACTAAAGAAATGATTTTTCAATTAGAGTTACTTGCCTACTGTACTAATTTAGATGCAAATGTGAGCATATTAGCGGAAAAAAATATATTAGTGTGTTTCCCATACCGTATCTTACTTAGATTGTCTTTTTACACAGGTACTAATCATGAACAAACTGTAAGTATTATATTATTTTCCGATCTTATCAATGATAAGCAGCACCTGTTGCATGTTTATCTAAACCATGGCACCTAACTGTGCAAAATAAATAAAATATGACATTTAGGTTATTTATTACAAGGATTAATACCTGCTTAATACACACTCATATTATTATAGATGGTCAAGTAAGCAATGGATTTACTTTAGTACAAATATGGGTTGACGACAATTTTAGGGAAACGCATGTTGCAAAGTCAATGCATAGTGGTACAATCGTATTTTGTATATATGCTAGTGCAAATTATTTATAAAAAATCCTACAGAATTAACGTATGTATATAATTTTTTATTTTCCTTTAACTAGTAAACCACACTATGGGTATTTTAGTTTATTAATTTTCAGTTTTGAAAAACGATGCATATTGTCATGTTTGTGTCAATGCTTACGTTATACTTATGGTTTTTCTATTTGCAAGTTGTACACATGGTTTTGTAGACACACTGATACGGAGTACACATAATATTGAATGTAGCATACTAGGACAGAGCCAGAGAACTTCTAGAAAAAGTACATTTGGTATTGGTACAGTATACTGACAGACTTGGTTGTTCCTTACTCACTCAGACATATATGATAGCCACATATATGTACAAGATGGTAATAATATTGTATGATATGTATCTGTGTGTTGCATTATTGTATTTATAACTGCAAAGAGAGCACAGAGGAGGATAGCGGTTCGATGAGATGTTAATAATATTTAGAGCTAGCTGCGAAAGAGAAGGATGAAATGAGCTCAAATGAGATTTGCATTGCAACTTATGAACTTAAACATCTCCCGTTTACACATACTTCGACATCCATATAATGATTTTAATAGATCCACTTGTGCTTGTTCACTCTACTCTCTACGATGTGAACATTGTTGTGCCCTGGTGCGCTAGTCCTGTCTCAGAGTTAACATGAGTGGTTTTACGTCGACTTGTTCTCATTTACTGTCTTGTTGTGTCCTTGCCAGTTTCAGACTCACTCAATCTCTACATTTATATCAATAATAGGATGCCAAACAAAAATGGAAAAGCATACGCTTATTAATAAGAATTTACTACAGAAAGCATTACAAAATCAAATCAATGTATGGCAGAGGTACCTGTGCATTCTGCAGATGCTCGTGGAGTCGTAGACATCAGTCTCAACACATGCAACCACTGCCATTATTAAGTAGCGCAAGCTACTTTATAACATTGGTGTCTACGTCTGTCCGTCTGTCTGTCCGTGACCACTAATAACTCACGAACGGCTAAACACAAATCGTTCAAACTTCTCTCTTGAGAAGTTTGAACGATTTGAGACCTCTCTTGTGATCTCTGGATCATAAGTGAGGTCCCATTGAAAAATGGGGTCAATCGGTCAACTCCTTCATGACCTTTGACATTTTAGAATAATCACTGTGTTAACACAGCCGTATTGATGTTTTTAAATATAATATTTTAGTAAAAATATTTCTTCGGCTGCTAACTTATTTGACAACCCTTTGGTGACTTAATTAATAATATTATATTCTTGCACTACTTTATTACAGCTTTGAATGGTTTATTTCTTATTACTATCACTCTACCAGACTCTACCTGCAAATTTATTAAAGAGCAATCCAGTTTTACTACGTCAATGAAAATAATATTCCTATCACGCGAACCAGAATTCCAATACTTATGTCATGTGGATTTCTTGTACTTCGCTATACGTTACAGCTTTACTACAAGCCCTTACACTTTATTGTGGCTTCACAAAATACACACGCTATTGTAAAGTACACAGTTTCTTTGCAAATTGACACAACGCCACAAGTGTAAAAGTGCAATATGAGATAATAACAATATAATTGTTTTATTCTCTTACTCAGTAAATAAACCTTTGCGATCATGAATAATTCTAACATTTTTAAACGAGTATACCCATAGAAGACTTCGCATAAAATTTACCTTGTATGAAGTTGCTTACAGGTACGCACAAAGTGTTTAGAAAAGTCTAACGCATGTAAATGCAATTCTTTAGTTCATAACTGAATTTCTGAAAATTGATTTTCTACCCAACAAGTGTATGTAAATTTTTCTGTGCTTGTATAGATTTGAAAAAATCATTAAAAGTTTGATTACAAACATATCACAATTCGCCATATTATTTATAATGTTATAGTTGCAAATGTATATTAGAATGAACATAATAAATCCATGCATATTTGGTTCGATGGTTCAATCAAATGTGCATTTTATGGTGGAAAGTCAAGAGGATAATATTGATTGTCACACAAAATGCTACTTTATATCTAATCACAAGGATGTAAGAATATGGTAATATGAACGTTTTGTCGTAAAAACTTTTCCTACACCCAAATAAGGCGGCACTTCCACCAGTATCTATATCATCTAAGAGATCTTTACTGATAAGTCTTGAGCTACATGTCTTGTCTGTACAGAATATTTCAGCTCACCAAAAATAATTCATTCGTCCCTATTTATCGTGTGGGGAACTGTTAGCTTAACATTGGATATTTCGTTCAAATATTAATTTACCTATTAAAAAATATTGCGACCATGGGACTCATTTGTTTTCGTAAGTAATCATTCAAGAAAATAAATCATGTAATCAAAGCACCCATCTTAACTATCGTTTTTGTTAGCGTATTTATTACGCAGACTTTTCCTATGTATGTATGTAAGTCGTATGGTATATTGTTTTAACTACCGTTCTCCGAAGCTCATTTGTCTACAAGGAATGAGGAATACACAGAAAGTGATGTATTCACTAATAGAAAAAGACGATTTCATTCTGTTGGTTTGTACGTAACATGATGTTACTTGACTATACTGACATAATTATATTACACTTGCATTACAGAGCTAGGCGTACGTTCGTTTCTAGTTTTTCACCATGCACATGTACTGTATGACACAAGATGTGCTCTTGCTAAAAAGCGCAGTTCTCGTTTAAACCGACTTCTCCAAAGAGATTTAGAGGACTGCCCGGACTAGCTGTTCAGATTTAACACGGGCATGCTCCATATCATTCAACGTGAACATTTACTTCTTCATTTACAAAAATGCAGTCAATTCGGCAGAATAAGAACTTTCTGATGACATGAAATGAAATCACTGAAAACACGTAACCAGAGTTTAAAAAGCCTGGATATCTGGCTTAGCGTCCAATTTGTCCACGTGGATAAAAGTGGATGAAATGGACCAAATTTAAGAATATTTTGGAACAAAGTAATGCAAAACTCTTATATAACATAGGGCTTCCTAAAAATAAACGATAAAAACGACATTGCTCCAAACTCGAAATATTTTAATTCTTTTTGTCAATTTCATCTATTATAGCCCGGCTTTTTTAACTCTGCACGTCACACTTATTTAGATAATCATAATTGTGTACATGGTTTAAGGATTTTTCATACTGTCCTGCAGATTAATATGATTTCCACAGGGCAGAGTTATTATCACACAATAAAAATTGAGAAGAATAAATTAAATAATATTAGCAAAAATAATAAAATTTGCAACGTTGATTTTTAAGCATGTAAATATTACAAATAGCGTCTAAATTAGGAATCTACTAAGAAGACTAAGCTGAGGATGATTTGTAGTGTTGATGAAGAAGGCAATAGGTTGGGGCATTTGTTGGGAGTGTGAGCAGGACTCTAGATAAGATAAAAGCGCACAGAGCTCCACCAATATTCTACACACAAGGGTCGCTGACTCACAAACACCAAAATAAAAGTGCTATTTTTGAAGGGGACTAACTCATCGTCGTTCGTTGTTGACTTTCTATCTGTATAACACAGCAGAGTAATCAACGTAGTGCATGTGTATGGTATATATAAAGGAACTCTCCGTTTTGCAAACTGCACGCTAACTCTCTTCTGCTTTTCCTTTGACTTACCTCTATTCTTTTTCGTTTCTTTCCTGCTCCTTGGGTCTGTTTTTACTGCTTCACATCGAGGCTCCTATATAGCACCACTACATCTTTCCTGGATTTGAATTCAATTCACAAGCACTTACAGTAACTATACAACTCGACTGACTAAACTCTATCCCGTGTCTAGCTTAGGTACGTACGTATTCCAAACAAAGTTTACGACATTTACAAAACTAAGACGTTCCTATAACATCCTATTTCACTCATGTGATTCGATTAGCCAAGCTGAGCGATCTATTAAGCATTCATTCACAATACATATTCGCAACACTCCGCTAGCATTGCTACTCTTACTCTTCTCTGCCATTATATGACTTTGAAACAAACATATCATAAAATAAAACGAGAATTCGTTGAAAATCCTGCTGGTGATGAAACTGATGAGGCTTGGATGTTTATGTACAAAGTGTAGTATGGGGAAAACCTTTAGGCTTAAACCAATACACACAAGTCTCTATATTTTGCACCAGATTGATGTGTAAATGATCCAAGTAATTTTATCCATCTTGTTGCGTCAAATATATTTTTTCTAAACGAGTATTCACGTCATACTACAAACCACACTTTGTATACTTACACGAAGTAGGTAGCTATTTTCAAACTCATGCACGTAAATGACGTAAAATCGCATAAGCTTTATATTCTTTTCTGTACACCTATGGAACTGAAACAACCAATAATATGCAAGGAATTTGCTTCTTAAAATGTTAATAAAATAATGTCGCACGTCAGTATATTTTATTATTTCAAATTAACAAAAGTTTAAAACAGGATTTCTACTATATATGTGACTCGAAGCAAATTGTAAAATGAAACACGTCTTATTGTACAATCTTAGCTTTCGATCGAAAAACTATGATTTATAATTCGTTTAAATAAACATTAAGGAAATATATACACGGCATAATTAAAATTGAGACCTCTGTATTTGCTTTATACATGGTCGAGAATTGAGATCATGAAGTTGACATTGTACATTTCACTTTACTTAATAATAATACAAATACTTTCATAGAAAATACTAAGAATCTTTGTAGGCGCTCAATTCATTCATAAATAATTCACATTCACACATTCATGTCGTTTTCTATAAAACGAGGTTGGAATAGTCTCCATTACAATTCAAGATTTGAACAAACCATTGCAAAATGGTTGTAATAAAGTAGCGTAAGATACACAATTCAATCTCCATCTTACACAATAGGTGTTTACTGTTTTCAATTGTTGCTTTTAACTGTTTTGACAAGGTTTGAACGATTTAATTGTAAAGATATATCACTACTATGACATATGGACAAACAGACAGAACGGCCTTATAAAGTAGCTTACGTTACATAATAATAAATTTTCATTTCATTACGTATTACAAAATTAACTCTGTATTCCTCAAAGCGCTAAATGCGTATTGTGGCTTATTAATGAAACAAAATTTGAAATTTGACAGTATGCAATTACACTTGAAATTTTTCCAGTTTGGTTGCGTGTTTCGACATACGTAAAAGCCTTTGCTTTGCGTAGTACTTCTACTTGGAGATTTTACGGACACAACGTCGACAATTTAAATCTCCTTAGTCATTTTCCATCTGTGTATGTGTCCTGCATAGTCAAGCCAATGCAAAAGTTGTGAGGTTTGGATGAAATTGAAGATAATACTTTGTTTGCAATATGAATAACATATTTGTACATTGTAGCAAACTGTTAACTACTACTAGATATAGTCATTAGTTGCAGTGGTTTTTCAGTTTACAGTGCAACATTTTATTAATATTATGCACCAGTGCGGATATGAATGCATTTAAGTATCACAGCAGCATCAAAGGTTAGTTTATATTGATAAAGGATAAGAATAAATTATTATGAATGTGACTAAACTCATTTCACTTCTTGCGTCGAGTAGAATTTTATCAAGTGCTAGTTTTCCCCAGTTCCTGTTCTTATTCTAAGTCTAAAGCCGAAGCTGACTGAACTTGCATGAACGACTTGGCCATATCGACTACAGTAGACAGAATTTAATGTGGTTTCATGACATCACTTGCACTAACAAGTATTACAAGCTACGAAGCAACTGCAAAGTCAACTTCGTCTGTTCAGACAGGTCAACCATTTAAACTTATTATAATGTTGTAAAACCTTAAAAATATTGCACAAAAATTTTGTACTGCTGTAGGCAATTATTTTTCCTTCTGCAAATATGACCGCCTATTTGTTTGCATTTTTACGAATTTAGAAAGTATTTCCTAGATGAAAGTGAGAGCTGGAGATTTTCAGAATATTCTTAGACTGCTATCTACATAGTATAATTTGTTTTGACTTTGTACGATTGTTTTATTTATCAAATTACAACTTTAACGTTGATAGAAGATAGATGGATGACCATTTTAAAAATATTTCTGAAGGAGTGACATTCTTAAAATGTAGAAGAAGAGGAATGTATTTAGATTGCATCGCTATGTGATTAACGCTACTTGCAAGAATGAGCACTTTTAAGAACATGCTGTAACAACAGTACATTATGCTTAACGAAATTATTATACAGTTGCCAACAAAACGGAAAGCAAAACAGGAGTACTCTTCCCAATGTCGCGTGCCAGTTGAACACATGAATTAAGTGCAGTTTTGATGGTTTCCAGGCTGGCAACTTGCTAAATGTGTCGTGGTATGGCCATACAAAATATATGCTTCCATTCGATTTTTCATGACTTTGATAAAAAATCCAAACTTTTGAAGTACAAATATAAAAGGAGGAGAAATGGATAAACATTAATTGTAGTACACATTTTTCACACTTTACATCTCATTCTGTTTCTTTTATATTCTACTCAGATTGTTTTAACCTAGCATTTTTTTAGTAATTATATAGGTATCCCGGGATTTCCCAAATATTCTTTGAGGAGGACTACATAATGTTTCTGAATATTGTTTCATTGTTGATCTACCAGTTCCTCCTATTTTATCATTTTACAGCAAACTAATATGCACCTTATTTCTGAAATCACTATTTCACAATTTCTAGTGCCGCCAATGGATTGATTATGGACTGGTACCATAAATTTTACCGCTTAGCATCCCTTTTGAACCCGTTTTCTAAATCGTGTTAAATCATGGTATGAAAATGTTTCCTTTACATGTTATTAATGTTTATAATTGACTGTTTATATATTAAAATTAGGTACGCTACATGTGCAAATGATATCATGCCTTTATGACATTCTTTTTTAAGACATGCTATCAATTATAAATCGGAAAAAATTAGTTTACAAAATATTTTTTTGTGTAAGTGAATATTGAGTTTTAGTGGCAAGGTATTTATTAGTAAAATTTCTAAAATTAGTTGAAAGCAAAACAGAAAATGTATTTTTCCAACTTACCCCAGCTTTATGTAAAATTTCTAAGAGAGAAATTGTTTGGTAGAATATGAGGACTCCTGTGAAGATAGATCAGAAACTGTAGCATGATCACCTCATTTGTGAAAAGAGTCACCGGTTATAAATCAGTCTGAATAAAATTGCCGAAGTTTTCCAGAGTCTCACAAACAAAGACGAACAATAAAAGAGTCAATAATGTTTACACAATTGAATCCAGTCAGTAGTACAAAACTACATGTGATTTCTCTACTGAAATACTTGAAGCAATGTAATGTAACAATCAAAACTGTTCCGATTTCTCACTGTAAGACAATTCGACGTACTTTCTGCCGCTGGTAGTAATAATTATAAGTCGTCTTTCTGAACTAATAAGAACAATTCTTAACTTTCGAACAATTGACAAAGTGTAAATTATTTTTCCAACCAATCCTTCTTTCCCTTGCATACAATTACATAATTTAGAAATAAAGAGCACAACAGTTGGGGAGAAAACAACTTACGGCAGGAAAATAAACGGAGAGTCCTTATATTATTTAAAACTTTACGTACCAGAGAATTTGTGTGACGCAGGTAATTTGTGACGAACAAAAGGAACAAACCGGGAAGTCTAATTACGTGGTAGATTTCTTTTTGGAGTACTTGTGTACCAGTTTCATTAGTTAACTAGGTGAATAGATATTTAGCACCGAGAAAGGAGGAAACTCTTGCGAATCAAGAGAAAACTACTCGAAAACAATAAGTAACTATTTGGTAAAGCTATGTGTAAAATACAACTATTAACTCAATAACAAACAGCCAGGCTAGAGAGTCTCAAGTCTGGACGTGGGATAAGTGGACTGAATTGTTTTTGTGTTCAGTAAGAGTCCGTTTATCGGCTTGGTTGCTTGATTGAATTGAATTGAAGATGCAGTAAGTATACTAGTAATATCCCATTCCACTTACTTACTAGTCACTTTTACCTCTGGCCATAGCAGAAAATTCTATAGACACATGTGGTATACATCCAGACACTAACTACCGTATTTTTACATACTATAAATGCTCGTCTTTTAGTATTTGCAAGTAGTGCAAGTATAACTGTGTTGAGTGGAAGTGTAGTAAGTACATGCACGTATTTTTCGGAGCAGAATACTTTTGTTGGTAATAGACACACAGTCCAAGGAGTTATTACCTTTGAGTTGCAAACAACACCGGAACCAAGAAAGGTCCGCTGAGCTTTTGCTCCAGTAAACCAAACCAAAGTACCCAACCAACTTGAGACAGACTGTGATTTCGCTTTGGTGAATGTTCGTAATTCCTTGGTCTTTTTCCTCAAGAAATGTATAGTCAGAGTAAAGAGTCGCAGAAGAAGAAGGTAATTCTCTCTGCCTCACTCTTTCAAGTCAGGAGTATCTTCTTGTGTGCAATAGTTGTAGTCGTCCTGAGTAAAGCACATACTAGTAGGAGCAGATGATAATAGCATGGAATTGTCTTGTGTGGATGTGAGACTGTATAAGTAGAAGATCAGCAGCCTATGTATATCTGTGACTCCTTTACTTTCCTTTGCTTACTCTGTGACTGTGAGCAGTCTTCCAGCCATTTACCAACACCAGCACAGTGTAAAACACACACAGCACAGCAGTATGTAGTAAAAAGAGCTGTTTTTTTCAACAGTAATAGTTCGTAACGTATGTGATCGAAAAAGAATTCTCCTCTGAAGAAAGTTACACTATATGTGTATATAGAGGAGGAATGGTAGTATGGAGTAGAGTATTTAGGTATATAATGTATTATACACAATATGTAAACTATTACTGAACTATCATGTTATTTGCTCACATGTATGTGTGTATACAGCAGTTCAGTTGAGTTAGTCACACGAGAAGCAGTTCTAAAGTAGTAGAGGTAGTCGTAGTAAATAGGCACACTACTCTCACACCAGTCGTCACAGTCGTGTAGTAGAAGAAGTAAGTATGTATAGATTTGTATTGGTACGGAACGAAGAACGGACGACGAAGCTGTTCAGATTACTGCTAGTAGTGCTCCTATACACATTCTCAAGTCAAATCACAACTACTGCTGGCTAATATGTAAGTAGAGTAGCTAAAAGTAACAGAACGAACGAAACGAGTCAAGAGATGAGTCGGACGAAGGAATGAAAAGAAAACGAAGAATAAGATGCTCCTTTAGCTTTGCATTTCTTCTATGCTCCTTCTGCTTTAGCAATGGCAATACCCACTCCAAAAGCCCTAACACTAATATGCATGCATACAAATAGAAGATTCTCTATACACTAATACTTACATGCAACTCTTATACATGGATTACACTCTGGTGATGTTCTAAGGCTTAAAGGCCCTGGTAGTAGTAATAGTAGTATCAGTTGTAGTAGTTATCTCTACTAGTACTTATATTACATCCACATCTCACATCACATCTTCACTGTAGCTGTAATGGAAAAGTGTACAGAATATATACAGCATAAAGGCAATGTGTATGTACATATAAACCTAGTACATGTATGTGGCTGCATGTTGTGTTAACTTTAACTTGAATGGTTTTTAGTTAGTTAGAGATGAACGTATATAGCAATACGTAAGATTCTGCTGGTAAAATGTGAACACACAAAGCAGAGATGTTCACATGAATAAGAAGGAACCGAAAGCGTAATGCAATGCTTGCCGTGTTTAATTGAAAAGAATAGATTTGGCATTATAATATGTGTGAGGAGATGTACCAGTGTGGAAGGATGTACTTGTACAGTTGTATTATTTACATAGTAGAATGTAACAATGTTCTGAATCACAGATAATAGTAATAATAATGTTTTACTATACGCTGTAGTACTTACACGATCTTTAAAGTGTATATTTAAACGTGTGTTGACTGTTGTGTGTATTTGTATTTCCTTAAAGATTATTTGTATGTAGGCACAAGTATCAAGTCACATTCAAACAAGTCAAAGTATTATTATTAGTAGTAGAAAATTCTCTTGGATTTTAAGAGTTGAGACATTCAACCGATTCAACCTAGGCTATAGGTTACGGTTTCCTAACCAGTACCTACCACACTACTACTCATTGTTGGTAAAAGTACACAAGTCTGTACGTGATGGTCTTACTTAATTTTCCGCATGAAATTGTGATTATTTTCACATTTCTGTTTCTGTGCTTACTTGAAAACAGTCGTACTGTCCTAAACGTTAATCCTGAAAATTTAACCATTGAACTGTGACCTTTCTTTACTTTTATGGATGTTTGCGATCTCTTCTATGGCTAATAAGGCTTCCCTATTTTCTATGCGAGTGAATAATGTTAAAGTATGGAAAATACAATATAATCTATTAATATTTTTTCACACTGTTGAAGACTTTAAGTTTTAGCTTTGAGATACGAATTTGTTTAGGTGTGTTTAATATTGCTACTAGAATTGTTGCAGAAATTTCCTATTTAGTGTGTGTATGTGTGTGTGTGATAAAATGCTTGTTGCTTGTTCGTTGGTTTTAAAGCTACACTATGAAGAAACTACACAGGTAGGTTGTGTACGCTGGAGTTTGAATTGTATATATGAAGTATAAATGCAGAAGTAATAATATATGAAGATGCTAAAGTTACCTACTATGCATTTCATATAGGATAGTGGTAAAACTGGCATTTACATGTACACAATAGAAATTTAAGCTTATTGCATTGGAGTATTTGGTTGGACAGGAGTGTGTGTGCAGAATAGTTAAAAGGAGCAAAAGCCAGATCTTCAACAACTTTCAATGCAACTCATCTGCTAACTGACGAGCAAGAATCCGGCTGGAGCTCGAAGAAGAAAGTCGCTTTTGCACTTGATTATTAATGCTAATAAATACTGGTATTGTATTACTATTACCTGTTCTTGCTTGTGCTCTTGTGGTTAGCATTGCTATTGTGTGCGTTGAGGAGGTAGGTGATGTCTGATGTGATATTCGTGGTTAAGCTGCGTTTTAACTTGGCTGACAACCTGCCCAAGTCACTACTGCGACTGCTACCTATAAGCCTTATAGAAGATGCATTCATTATTCTCTCTGCAGCTCTTGTGTTATTAGCAAGTGTAATGCAGTTCCCTGTTAACTAACTCGTGTAATGTATTAGTGCTGTAATTCTATTGAAAGTAACTTGAGCAGCTTGACTCAGTTAACGCGATGACTTTTCAGAGACTGGATGAAAATTTGCAAGTGGCTATATTATATGCAACAGAATTATTCACAATTTTGTTCTCAAACGCTATCGATAATATTTATTTCCATGTAAGCTTGTACACGCAAATAAGTATGGGGAAACCTGAAAGCCCAATGCAGGGAGTATACTACTATGGGCTTTGCACATATTATTGTGCGAGATAACAGGACAAATGCTACATGTGTACTATTGGCACAGGTTATTTATCGTTGCAAATATTTCACGTATTATTTTTTGCAAAGCGCAATCAATTTTATACAATAGTATGAATGATATATGTTATGAACTATTGTATACTGTAAAGAGAGAATTATGATGCATTATGAGAGATACAAGACTTAAAGACGGTTTGGAACGTGTGAAACTATAATATATTAAATTAAGTACAATATTTTTTTTGTAATGTTGTTTCAGTGAACAACAAGTTAAATAACTTTACACGGTAGACAAGTACGTTTAGGGCGTTTTTAAAATTATATTTAAAGTCATTTGGACTACAATTGTATGGGCACAAATCTATTTGACAAATCTTACAGAACTGCTGCTGGCCTTTGGTAATTCAAGCAACAGATAGATTATTTGCACATATTATGACAGATTTTTCTTTACATTTAGTAGGCAATACATTTACTTAATTAATGTTACATATTTTATGTAGTAATGTTATAAACGTATTCAGAATTTTAGAATTTATTTCTTTTGAACAGTACTTACTTAGTTTAATTGCATTTCGAGTAAATCAGATTGCGAGACTTTTTATATAGGAATATTTTTATAAGGCATGTTTTGAGATGTATGTGACCTTAATAGTATTCTGCTCAGATATGTTTGGCCTGTTCTGGTTGACCGCTGAAACATTTCTTGAGTGTATAAGTCTAGTGAGTTTGTATCGTCCTCTATTATGCGAGTAGTATTTATCGACTATGGACAGGAATACAGGATTTTTAGTGAGTTGAATGCGAACAGTACGTATTAAGTATTACACATGTCGTTTATCATCACATCACGTCAGTTTATAATTTTTAATTATTTCCACCTTGTCTGCCATTAAATTACGTTGTAAATTTGACGTTTCTCTTGTATCTGTTCTATACTGTTTGGAATAACTTGACAAACAGGCTTAATCAACATACTATAACAAGTAAGCCCAGAGAGTCAGCACACACAACACAAATGAATGAAAACTCCTAGTGCCAATAACAAGACGAGAAATAATATAGTTAGGTATTACGTTGCATACATATTCAGCTTTAAACGAAACAGAAGTAGTTTTGCTGAATGCTATGCTCCTTGTTCTACGACTATTTTTAATGCTATGAATTTCCTCGTCGGGTCGGTCCGTCGGATTCAGATCACTCTATGCAAATCTATACAAATACGTACGTAATGTATATGCTTGTAATCATTTAAATATTATGTGGATGGATTCACAACCATCATGCATGTACCATTGACATTGCCCATACAATATGCAAGTGTACCTCTATAGGTAGTTATACCTACTCATGTAGAGTTATAAGCTCTTATAGTGCTAGAAAGTATAAAAATTAGAATTCAACAGCTTTTTTTAATTTGAGACGCATTGTTGTATGTACTTCCAAAAGATTTGTCTTGTCTGATTGGTGATGAAAAGTTTAATACTTGCAATTAATCTTGTTTACTTCGCAAAGACATCACTCTACTCTCTGCTCCTGTCATTGTCGTGTGAACTGAAAAGAGACACAGACGCTGATTGAAATTCCGACAGTGCTAACCACCCTATTGTTAGATCAATTAGTATGTAAGCAACGAACTGGATATATTATACTCAATCCATTTTAGCATTCCAATATAGAAATACAAAATTGTAGTTCTAACTGACCAAAAAATAGAAATTTACATATTTCTTTTCGTACGTATTAATATTATGGCTGGTAAAGTGAAAGTTGTACTGAAATTATAAAAAACAATTATTTCTTGCAACTAATTAATTTGTGCAATTTTTGACATACTTGAAAGACTGGAAAGGGGTTTACTTTCCATGAACTAAAAATAACAAATGTTTAAGAATAATGGAAAAACTACTTTACTTGACTTTATTTATAATGTGAATAACTCGTATTTGTATGTTGGAGACATTAAATATTTTTGCTGTGAAGTCATCAAGGAATGTGTACACGGAAAGGCTGGTTCTTGCTTGTTTCCAGAGGCAAGCAACGTGTGTAATAAAATAAGAGAACAACAAATATATGCAAATTCAATTCCGTCGGTAAATGATAAACTCCTGCTTTGAAGCTTTCTTTCGTGACGGTTGGTTCTTCCACTAATAATCCCAGGTGCAACTAAAGTTAGCATATTTCATGAGGTGAGTAATGAAAATAGTATGAGGAAGAATATCTTCCCTCGTATTCACAACTTGGAATTTAACTTGTACTTGACAATTGGAAGCCTGCATGACCCCATGTTGTCAAACTAACTATGACAGTATTCTTTGTAGGTGTACTACACGTCGAGTGTTAAACATGCGCATGAAATGCACGTTCTCCTGATTCATTACATAATAAAGTTTACTAATCATACAATAAAGAATGAAAAACATTAAGTACAATCTTAACAGTTGTATAGAAACACCATTATTAATTTAGACGATATTTTCTACATACCATATACCATGACGACAAATTCTATTTCATCTCTATACAACAAAACGAATGTCTATCCATATGAATGTTTTTCATTCAAAATTTATTATCTTTTTCATATCATACTTGAAAATCTTTGTAGCCTTTGCACTACGAAATCTTATGAAGTTTCTCAGATGAAATGATATAATTATGTAGGTATATCGTTTGATTATTTTCATAATATGCAGTTGACAATTACGTGTAAAATTATTATGGTATGCTTCTACATACAAAAGATTTTTGTGTGTAATCTTGGATTTGCGGGTTGTCTAGTATCTTTCTGTCTACGACCAGTCTGATTCACTGAACCGTTTAAAATGGTCAGTGATTATCCAATTAACAAACAAGTTTAAATTTAACCGGAGGTCGTCAAACTACATCATACCCATCTGGAGTGGTCCGAGTTGTTTAAAATGAGTTTTTAGTACTCAATGACATTAAGGAGGTAACCAAACATTATTATTAAATTTATAGTGTAGGTACATGGCAGATTTACTGTTTGTGTGTAACGTGAATACAGTTAAAGTGGTAAGGGCACTCAAGATTAATTATATATTAGGAATATATAACATTATGTCTTACAATATTAACATGGCACCAAGGATGTACCAGAGAGGTTGGAAAAAGTTTTAATAAGGTGCATTGTTAAGTTGGATGTTTGCTAAATGTTCCATGACAAAAAAAGCATCTAAACGAAATCAATACATCATCTCGATGCACCTTGGTAAACAAAACAAGAATGTAAAGGAAACCCGATTTTTTAATCGAAATTGTGTTAGCCAACTGTTAAAAAACTTCCAGGTTAACCAGAAGCAGCATTTTCTCTTGCAAGTCGCTGTAAATCAGGTTTTTGGTTGTTTCCACCGCATAAAGCACTTAAATTACTAGAATTACATCTATTTACATGCTACGGCCTGATTTTGTGGTAACACCAAAGAAACACATAGGAAGTCATGTTGTGTTATTATTTCTCAATTAACTGATCACTATGATCAGAAATTAAGGAACGGCTTATCGCATTTCACTCGCCCAGAACCATCATCTTGTAAAATAGAAAACTGCCAAATTATTATTATTTCATAACACATCAAACATTACACATCCGCTTAAATATCAACGGGGCAAATAAACGTTTTTACATACCACAATCATTTATTAAATTCGTATCTTAAAAAATATTTTGTAGCGATTTTCTTATAGTTGTATTTTCTTAGACACAATACTTCAAATTAAGACTCTTTCGAAAACAATGCATTTTCATTGAATTTTAAGGATAACAAATGCGTTGTTGTCATCAAACCAACTTTCTATTCTCTCATGTCTCACTTCATCGCATAATTTTATATATGTTAATTTTGTAAAGATTTGCGTGAATTTGAATGAAATGATGATCAGAAGTTTCGAATAGAAAAATCTTCTGTATAAAATTGTGAATCTTGTCTGCAAATAATACTATAAGACTATAAATTGCAACTAGTTTAGTTTAGAATAACAATTATAGAATTAAATCGCTCGTTACAGTCTAAATCATAGATCTGTCAAGATCAACTAAATTATGGCTACTACATTTTACAGCAGGGCAAAAAATATTATTGCTGTTTGTTTTCGTTATAATTTTATGAGTAGCAAAAATTCTGAAAACCTGATACAGATATATGAACCATTCACTATCCACATATATCGTATATGAAAGGTGAATATTACAAAAACTTGATGTTCATACTATTTTTTTCTACCTAATTTATATACTTGTAAAATGTCAGTTGTAATAACATGAAAATTACCATGCTAATGTCGACTGTGTGTTAATTTCTTGTAAACCCCAGTTTCAGTGACAGTGAAACAATTAAATCTAGAATCATTTCTAGCTCTTTTTAAAATGAAATTGAAATACGACTGTTTGTAATTTGTTTTTGTTAACAGTTTAGCTTTTGTGAGAAGCTTTTTATTATATCTATAAACCCAAGAGTCTATCTACTACAGACTGAGGACGAGACTGGGACAATGTACAGCGTTTCTAATTCTGCCCCATCCAGTTATTCAAGACAAGACAAGGCTATATAGAAACGAATAGCAAACAACAGGAACCTGAGCTAAAGGTTGAAATTCAGCGGATTAATTACAACATAGTTATTATAATAGTAATTCCAAGTCAGTTTATCTTTCCTGCTAAAATTAGGTGGAAAGGTATAAAACAGCGTTTACCAGTATCACAATAAAGATATAATAAGTTGTTCTTGTTTCAACTTCTCGGGTTGCTCTGCTATCAGTAGCACTCATCCTGTTGTAGTCGTGTTAATGAAAGCCATGAAGGAGATCGAGACTATCGAAGTAAATGAAAGTAAACAGGTGCAAGGCATAACATAAAATATTATTCTTCGGGTAAGTATGCGGGGTGTGTGAATTCCTTTACAACTTACTTGCGACTTGAACATCTACAACAAAACTTTACCTGGTGATATACACAACGCAGAAGAACCACATAGTGTTACACCAAACTTACACTATAAAAATAGGATCTTGTCTTTTGAATAAAACATTCGTAATCTGTATCTAATATGGTTCTAGCAGATATGAAGTCTCATGCTACAGACTACTTCCGAGATCCACAGTGGAGATTCTCACACAATATTTATATTAGAAATTTACTCCTTCATACTTTTAGGCATGGGGTGTATCTCTATCTTGTACTGTAACATCTAATTGTATGTACACAGTTTGAAATAAAGCACAATCATTATATTCCAGTCTACTAGTGTAATACATGGTAAGACATATCCTTATAGTGGATATAATTGTAGTAGTAGAACGCAATAGTGCGCCATTAACTAAGAATGAAGAAGAACTCTGATAAGGTGAAATATAATATTAAATATATCTACCTAGAATAATATTCGTATTAGTATCTTGAGAGATAGTTGGAAAACTGTACCTATATTATGTCTTGAGTGTTGTAAGTGAAGAGTGTGGCAGAAGGAGAAGGCATTGAAGTGTTGTAGACAGAGCGGAAGAGCAAAACTTTACGGGAATGTAATGTACAGGGCTCATTAATTGAACAGGTGCAATATCTATCACTATCACAACTCGCAGTCTTATAAGATTTGTTCAGAACAAGTAGAGGAGACACAGAATCATCATCTACTTACTTCATTTTCAGTTGGTCGTTAGGATTTCGTTACAGAGGCGGAGAATCGTACTACAGAATACAGATTGAGATTACAGATGTGAATCTGAGTAAATGAACCCTACGTGAACACAAATCATAGAACAGATAAAGTAATAGTAATAATACATAGATACGCTGTGTATTACAACCACAATCAAATATTGTTACATTTAATAAATTTCTCCTAATAATGCTATTAAATCCCATCTTGATTCTATGTGTAAGAACTACCTAATACTTTCATTCACTATAGTAGTAGACTTTGAGCACCTTTGTTTTAAAAAGTGCTAATCATTCCTTCAGTTGTGCTCTGTTACTTGACACCATCACTTTAAAATTTGTAAATCGGTTTAATACATATAATTTTATAAATTAGCTCTTTAAGTAAATATGTTTAAACTTACCTTAATTTATGCACAGTCTGTACTAAAATATTTTATAGATGAGACATACATACTATGGACAATGAATCTAGTACAAAACGAGTTGTTAAAGATTTATTCTTCTAAACGTGAAGGAGACGAATTTTTTGTCTATAATTTTTTATGCAGTAGCTAAAGAAAAATCAACGTCAGATTCACTATGTTCAGGGTCTCAATATTTACTTTGAGCACTATAAAAAACTGTTGTTGCCAACGGGCAATATTAAGAATCCTGAAATAACGCTGTGTTTATTTTTATTCGCTTTTTTATATTATATGGTAATTCTGTCATTAATTTGCTCTGGTTGCAAAAGGGATGGTACACTACCCATATTATATTCTTCCTTTACTGAAAGTTAGTGTGTTTATAAGATGCAATTAGAGGTAGAGAATTAATTTACTCTTACGTGTTTGGCCTGCTGAGCTTTCAAATTAAGTTAAAAATGATTTATGACATTTTATGCAGTTTTTAGATGCATTTTGATTGCAGTCATGCGTCAGCTATGAATATTTACTCACTTGCATCCGTTTCCATCCTGCTGATGAGTACATTGTGGGTTTTTAAGAGCGGAAATTATTTTTCAGCTTGAGGTATTTCTTAAGAAATTCAAAGAAAAACAAATGTTTTTTACCATCATTATCACGAGCAGCTTGCAGAAAAGTATTTACTACTTAGGGCATGTTCTTCTAATGCTTAGATGAAATGGACAAAACCTTTTTGCAATTTCCTGGTGAATTCAAACTTCACGTCACAAATGAAATTAAGTTGAGAATATCACACATATTAAGCCAATAATTATAGAGGCACAAACTGAATAATGTTACATATATAGCTACTTAAAGCACATAAGTAGACAGCAGTGTGTACAAAATCATTATTTATGTACGAAAATGAAACGTAAACCTTAGTGCTAGCATTTTCACATAGAAAATTGGCACATACACTGTGGTATATGCGTATCCATGCTCTCTTCGCCTGTATAATGTTAGTAAAGCATTCACACATTTTATTCACACATCTTCGGCAAATTGTACACATTTATACCAAATGCACATTTGCTCTCCATTTATAAATACAAATTTTGTGTGGAGGAGCTTGTTGATTTGGAAATATTATAATAGTCCTTATAGCGTCATTTCTTGCATTTATTTATTTGCAGTAACGAAAAAATGATTTTAACAATCACAAATTGCTTTCACGAAAAAAGAGTACGATTAATTAATTATATGTGTGTGTAAAATAAATTTAATTGTTGTTCTACTTGCATGAACATGAATTTAAATTAGTCTACCCTGGTTTATTTATACCTAAGCACACTTATCTACATCTTTATGCGTGATGAATAAAAATGATATTGCAGTGTGTGTGCGACATTAATAAAATTATAGCTCCTGAATGTATTTACAAATGAACAACTCCGAATGAAGAAGGTTGATTTTAGTATATCTTTGAATGTTATGCATTTGAGTTTTGAGAAGTTGAGTTCACATTAGAGATACTCCGGTTGTAACTTAGTATTAGGTCTTTGGAGGTTATTGGATAATGTGTGTAACATAGGTACATATTCGAAAAGTAATATGGAAGCAGAGTTAAGTAAGCACACACTAGGAGTACGGTATACCATATACAGAGAACACGAATAGATAATATTCTATTTCGGGCCCATCCGTGGCAACAGCAAAAAACAAAACCATCGCATCTCATTGCATTGCAACACGTGCAGTCGTCAGAAAAAGAACCGAGATTAGTTCACTTTCAGTTAGTAAAGTTTTTCACGGTCTAGTGTCTAGTAGAGCTCCTAAGATACCTCGGAGGTGTATTTCCACCATACGTTCTTCATTTTCTTCATTTAAGATCGCATATAATATGTTCTGTACATATTGTGAAGACATATGCCGAGAGCAGACACATCCAGTTAGTTAGTTACACTTCTTAAGAAGGTATTTCAACATGATCTCGTGACCTAGCCCGGTCCTACTAACCAACCAAACTAAAAACCGAACCGAAAAAGTCCGACACTCGAGCATTGCAAAATTAACTTGTTCCTCCCACCTTCTTGTCGCTGTGAAGGACCATCTTTTCTAAACCTATTCAACATTCAACTTGTCTCGAAAGAAATTGCAAAAAGTTCTTTAGTTATTCTTTTCTGAAAGCTTTACAGCTACCGGGCCATCTTTAAATACTTAAAACTCATTTTAGGCATTGTTCTTATGAGGCTTCTTTAATACTTGCATATAATTACTATATACTTTCCAAATTTACATCAGGCTTTAGCAACACTATAGTAGTAGCCACTAAAATTCACAAACTCATTATGTCCCATGTATATATTATGCTTGTGCAATAACATACAGTATAAAGTGAAATAACCCTCTCTATATTCATAATTGTACTGTTGCTCTCTCTATAGGCGAATACTGAATGCAGAGTAGACCTTCTCATTATTGCGATTGCGACTTGTGTTTTGCACTAAATGTTTCCGCACGGAAGAGTCGTACTAAAATTCTTTAAAGTGAACTAGAAACTACTAGAGATACATAACTTTTATATGTAGTTTTCATTATGTTCCTTTTGAAGAAAAGCCTTGCCTTGGATTGAATAAGAAGATGAGAAAGGAGAAAATAGACACCCTTTCATTTCTGACTGAAATCTGACTTGTATTATATTGACAGTGTAACGGGGCCTTCTGTCAGTCTCATCACTACTAACTGCCACAGCTGAAAATCTCAACTTTCATTTAAGAAAGAGTATAGGTATGGATAACGTTACACTGTGCTCAGGCAGTATTGAGGTGACGCAACCACTACTTCCAGGTGAAATAAGGAAAGCTCAAATCTAGTTGAGACAGAATAATAATAACAATAAAACGGGAGAAGTTATCTACGTTTTACGGTCATTGCAACTACCGAATTCTTTTTTGTCCAATTGCAGAAGACCAACATTTACAGCATGCCAACATTAGACTGAATTAGTGCGTACCTACGAAAAGTTTACCGTATGGCACGTGAGTTTAAGTTAAAATACTAACTACCCAGGCGAATTTGGTGATGTGATGTACTCATGAAATATTTCTGTAAGACTCTACAGAATTTTTATTACACAATTCGTTGACAAGATGTACAGAATACATATTGTGGTCTTGGCAGGTTTGACAAACAATATAAAGGTAATGATTATCGAATGTTATCAACAACCATTACATATGTAAGTAAAGGCATATTATAATGTACTTACAATTAGTATGTATTAATTTTTAGAGACCAGTTGTAAATATTTATTTGGAATAGATCAGGATATCCGAACATATCAAAATCATACACTACAGAACCTAAAAGTCTAAGTTTTGTGGTAATTATGGACAAATCTGACTTAATTGCTTGCTTTCAAATGTCAAAATCTTCAGCTGTGTTTCAGTGATTGAACAAAACGGAAAATGTGCCATTAATTTGCACGATTATGAAAGATAATCTTTTGAAATTTATGATATTATGATATGCATGCAACTTTTTTGTAATTTGACGCAATTTTTCAGAGCTTATAAATATTTCCTATCAATTCCATAGATATGAAAATTTGCATAAGCTAATTAGCTATATAAACTGAATGCATGTAAAACAGCGTAAGTGTGAAATAGTTATAGACTTACATAATGCAAGTGTTAATCCATTATATTTCCCGTACATCCAGATGATGAAATCGTCATTTTAATTTAGAGATTTGTATTTGCAGTGCAGTTGAAGTAGAAGCGAAGTGCAAGGAGATTTATAAAATAAAATTCTGAGAAAATGTATATTATTGCAGCTCTAATTGGCAAATTTTATTTGGCACACGATTGTTAAACATGTTAAAAAGTTACACACAAGTCTTCATCTATCAGCATCACCCACAGTAAAATCTTAACCCTTATTTGATTCCAAAACGATCAATTTATGTCCACTTTTGCATCTTTCTCTTTTAATTTGACTCAAATCCATTCCAAATTCATCGGTTGACTTAAATTCGCTTTAACTTCCTATTTAATTTAACTAGGGATTAGTTTATACAAAGAACATGGCATAGCATTCTGTTTGCGCACTTGAAGTTTCAGTTTTGATAACAAACACATGTTGATGAAGGTAAATGAATTCATTCAGAAAATTAAATCAGGATCTCGTATTGTCAATGTAACGGTTGTTAAGACTGAGTATGCACAATGAAATGTTACATTCAATTTTGGGGATTGCTAGCATGTGTACACTTGTTGGCGTCGGTATATAATAAGATTTAATTGCGACAGTTCGATTGGAGGTAGTTGAATTCTTTAAAATATTTTCACCTGCGCAATCAAGACGTTTGTTCGTTGTATCGTTTAACTTATGGCAACTTTTGGCAGAGTAAGTTATAAATATCACTGTTATTGTACAATAAATGATTTCGTATTTCTGCTATATATATAAACAGAATGTCTATAAGTCAGTTTACATTGTATACCTGCATACACTGTGTTACAAAGAATACAAAGTATCACTACAATTTAAGGCAAAATTCAAATGATGAATCGTCTATGTAGATTTGTAAGTATCTGTTTGTTATAACAGTATAATAATATAATTCTTTTTAATATAATAATGAAAGGTATTTTTACATTTATAAAATTTGAGCTATTTACTGCTATGAATTATTTTGGAACAAGTCATTATTCGTCGTGTCTTTTAACATTTAATCTCCGCTTTAATGAAGTCATGCAGTCTATTAGTATCTTAATGCATGTTGTGGCTACTTTTGTTAATACAAAAATTATTAATTACTACGAATATCTGCGTATATGTATGTAAATATATGTATATCACAATTTTATCGGATAACAATTTAAAAGTAATTTTATATTTTACATTCCTCTCATGCAATAGGATTATAGTATATGGGCATATTGTAGTTAGTAAGCAATTGCATAGACAGTGGTATATTATATCAGCTCTCACGTTGCTGTAAAGATTTTAACGCTACGACGCACCGTTGTTTCCACACTGACTATATAATATTTTGCTTAATGAATTTCTCAACACTAGAATTTGCTAGATTACTAGATACCACATTAAAACTATTTTATTGTATGTTTACACATTAATATTTCTACACGATAATTATCTAATCGAACATTTCACTAGTACCAGTAAATTTACTTAGGCTTCTAATTAGTAAGACACCGCAATCTAAGATACTCGTGTTGAATATTGTACTTTATGCGATTGCTGATATTTTTCAATGGCAAAGAAATATTTTCGTGTATTAGGCTAGTAGTAGATTATTATTGCTTTTTTACCATAACTGTATCAACATTATCAGACCACAATGTATTATTTAGACACTTGCACATTCCCTACATATAATGCTTGACAGATAATTGGCACTATGTTCTAATAATAATTTATTATGTTAATTAGGTTGAAGAAGGGTTTAAAAAGTTGACACTATTTTGAAGAATTGGCTGCACCGCTATAGATTGGACAGGTTGCACAAGAAATGACTATATAGAGAACTATTGAGATAGAGTAACAGTTTCAAATGTTCACAGTTAGAAGAATTTGATAAAGTCAATTTGTTTGTGAAAGTGTCGAAAGGGAAATTCAATTGTGGAGAAAGGGAAATTGTAAAGATTTAGGGAAGATAGGGTTCACAGAGGCTGTTAAGGTAGAAGGACACACGACGAAGAACAACAACAGGGTTAAGCAACGACACAAACACTCTTACAATTTACCTCTAAATGATAACACAATATTATTTTATATAGATGTACATATTATACAAAGCAGATTTCTAAAGCACACACAAACACACATACACACAGAGATAGTCACGCTCTATCTGTACTTCTTCACATACTTTCATATATTTTATATATGCAGATATAATAGTTGTGTTGTGGTGCAAGAAGGTCTTTTCTCATTCCTGCATAACCATACTAACAGCATCACATTATATAAAAGCTCTAATACCACATATAAAGTACACCGAGAAATTCCTTAATCTCTCTACTCATATAAAGAGAGAGAGAGAGATGTGCAGTAGACACGACAACATAGATATTTCTCAATACCAGAGATGTTTACACCACAGAAGTGGAAGGGACCTGGAGAAAATTTGTAGAGAAAGTCGACAGAGGTCGGATCGGTGTCTACTTTCCCGGGAAAATTTTCACATATTTTATATTCGCTATCATAATAAGCAGTGTGGGAAACAAAAACAGTAAAGAGAAAGCGGAAATTTACCTAAATCTCACCGTAAGATAAGCTTGGAGACTTCGGTGTTCATTAACAAATTTGTTAATGAACGAATCTATTAAATATTATCCGCTTATCCCCACAGTTCCCCACTAGTCAATGGAGAAAAGCGGTGATAAGCGGATAATAGCAGAAGCTAAATATTAACTTTTGTCATTTGTTCAGCCAATCCTTTTACATATGAATGGTATACTGCAGCTATATGAAAAATGGCGAAGTTTAAGATTATATCGTATATTATATAGTTTTTGTAGTTTAAATATTTCTTACAACAACTAAAATTACATATTGTCTTCATGTATAATACGTACATGAAGACAAAATCTACTAATTTTATGCAACCACTTAGATTTCTGAACATTTTTACGGTTACTTTCTGCTATCGGCGGCGGACATAGGGGACAATAATAGTAATCTTATATGGCAATGAAAACTTTGAATAGTTAGATTAGCGTACTCATTTCAGTTTTAGAATTGTAGTATGGAAAATTGAAGAAATTGAGCGATTTTAAAGTTTAATCCTGGCAACATTTTCATATTTTGACAGTTTAAAGCTAAGTCTTTATAGAAACAAGGTAGTTTTAGCCATAGTTTTAGAAATATTTTGTTTAATGTGACAAATATTGTAGCTATCTTTACAAATCATAAATTTCAGAGTGAACATTACGACAACGAATGGCCAAAGTGGGCCATTCGTTTCCATACTACTCCACTGCGCACTGCCTGTTATAAAACATTTCGATATACTGCATCATTGTTTTGAATAATTAATTACCAGAATAATTGGCCAGATAATTACAGTCGTGAATTATCATAGTTAATATAGGTAGATGTTAGAATTACTACATTAAATCCATTCTTTGTTGTTGTTTTACTATTCTTTTTACGCGATAGTTTACGACTGGCCGATGAGACGGTGTAAATATTGAATTGTCAAAGATGGGATTTTAGCTTTGCCTCAATAACCGTTGTCCATAGCCACACGGCGACACGACCAGCCTAAGGTGGCTTGATGGTATAGACTTCAATTCTAACTGTCAGCTATCCTGAGATCGTAAACCCACGGTCACTGGTAAATTTCACAGTGTCTTAG